>PNEQ01009292.1:112936-151611 GCA_003012365.1 Medauroidea extradentata
AAAAAAAAAAAAAAAAAAAAAAAAAAAAAAAAAAAAAAAAAAAAAAAAAAAAAAAAAAAAAAAAAAAAAAAAAAAAAAAAAAAAAAAAAAAAAAAAAAAAAAAAAAAAAAAAAAAAAAAAAAAAAAAAAAAAAAAAAAAAAAAAAAAAAAAAAAAAAAAAAAAAAAAAAAGTGTCTACCTCTGTTTTGCAATAACAAAAATTATAGCAATTAGTAAAAGTTTTATTTCAATTATTGTTAACTGTTAGTTCAGAGTTTATAATGGCGGCAATAAAGTTCTCGCGAGCCGCCAGTTTGAAATAGTTGACATGAAGACATAATGGTTTACTCTACACTGAATACGCGTGAAAGGACAATCTTTAAAATGACATAAAATACTTCATTAGACTAGTCTTGCTTGATTTGCAAAGTACAATACAGAGTCTATATGATTAAATACAGAAAAAAAATTATCCATCGTGGAAATCGTGCCGGATGACGCCGTTGGTCAGCGGGTTTTCTCGGGGATCTCCTGTTTCCCCGCTCCTTCATTTCGGCGCCGCTCCATACTAACCTCATGTCACACTTCACCAGCGCTAATAACCTCGGTGTTAAGCGCGGACAGAAATCTTCTTGCCCATCGTAACTGCCATTAAAAAAAAATTAAATAAATAATAATAAAAAAATTAAACTCCGAAATGTTGCTAGCAACTCGGTCACAGCTTACGATATTCTACGTTAAAACAAAATTAATTAAACTTAAGCCAATTTATCTATTTTGAAATACTCTAAGAATATTTGGCAACGTGACTTACAAAATATCCTTACAGACCAGACATTTAACCATTGAAGTCTTCGTGTAAATCAATGGCAAATCCCCGCGGGGTTCAACATTTTAGAGCGTTATTATCCCTAGCAGAGGGAATATCAAAAACTGTATTTTCGAAACGGCCATATTAAATTACGCAATACTATTAATAATATATTTTTTTAAATTGTTGCTAACATTGCCGTAATTACGTTGGCGTTATAGTATGGCTAAAATAAACGGTAAATTGTAAGTGTTATGGCAATTCTAATAGATGGTATGGCATAACTAACGACATAGAAAAACGCTGCTCACAAAATAACTTGTAAATTTTATCATTACGACGCATATTTTACTGTCTAAGTGCGTAATTCATAATTAATCCAAGTTTTTAATGTATCTTTAATAAAATTATCTTGCGCAACGGAGTGTTATAACTATTTGCTTTTATCCGTGAAACAGCTATTATAAATGAGTTTTATTTGCTTCTAATAAATATTTTAATGGTTGATTTTTCTGATTGTAGTTATGCTCTGTTTTAATGTTTTAATACACATGAATAATTGTTAGTTCAACCGAAAACTTGAAAGCGGGACAGAGAATATCCTCAGTTATGCCAGAGAGTAATTTTAAATATTGATGAAAATTCAGCCGTACGTCAAAAAGAGGCGGAGTGATTTACAGAGAGAAAGAGAGAGAGAGGAGAAGGATACAGGGTATGGATATGTGTGTGTAACAGAGAGAGAGAGAGAGAGAGCATAGGAAATATAAATGTGTTGGGGTGGCAGTTTGTGGAGGAAGGGGGGGGGGTGTCGCGGTATACCAGTGTACACTGCAGCGTACCCATCAAAAACCTCACTTTGACGTGTTTCGACAAAATATTCAATCTTGACTGCGGCTTAAATCCGCAAGAGCGCTATCATTTTAATGGAACGAAAATGTTAATTAAGCTATGGTGAAGTGGATGTTTGCTGAAACTCGGATTAGTACCATTCTGCGTAAAAAAAATATTTTGC
This sequence comes from Medauroidea extradentata, assembly GCA_003012365.1. Taxonomy (NCBI): domain Eukaryota; kingdom Metazoa; phylum Arthropoda; class Insecta; order Phasmatodea; family Phasmatidae; genus Medauroidea; species Medauroidea extradentata. The sequence goes on from PNEQ01009292.1 coordinate 114,739, forward strand.
CCATTTTACACTAGACTTCTAACGACGGTAATAATTTATGTGAAAATATGCATCCAAATTTAACAAGTAACGATTAATTTGATCTCAAAACAGGGCATGTTTATTTATCCATTTTATTATTCACACAACTCGTATACAAACGCAGGCGTACACACATCCGTAAAAACGAATTATTAAAACCCTAATGCACATTGTCTTGTTTTGCAATTCTTGAGGTCACGCATGTTTGGTCTACACACAAAACCCGAAATTGAATTAATAATATTTTTTTTTCTGGCTCGCAACGGTAATTTTTTGTTCAGCTCTATGTCGAATTGATTTATTCTGATATGGTTTTACGCAATACAAAAAAATAGAATTACTTAATGTTTTTACCAGTTTATTGTTCCTATGTATGTTACTTCAATTTCAGAAACTACGTCAATTTGGCATTTATATAATTGATGTCGTGTGAAAAATTTTAATGGCAATATAGAAATATAATAATTCATAAAAATAAAATTATTTATTTTGTTTTACATACAGACTATTATTGTCATTGCCACTCACTAAAAATGAGTTATTTTTAGTAATGTTTTAAAAACGGTTTCTTTTTTTATTAACGTTAAAATCGTGCCTTGATAGATTTAATAAGTTAACTATAGAATTAAGAAGATATTAACCGAGATTTTGAGTAACTCTTTACGTTGGTAACACTTGTCAACCAAAATCCATTAGGCCTACTCCTGATGATACCAGAAAGAAATTTTTGCTATGCGCACTGAAAAAAAAATCTGGGAAGTCTACCCTGCAAAAACATTTTGTAGTAACCACAAAATAATTTTGTGGTGACCAGAATATTTTAGTGATGACCAGAATATTTTAGTGATGACCAGAATATTTTAGTGGTGACAACAAAATGTTTTTGTGGTGACCACAAAATATGTTCAGGGTGAATACCCGCAAAATATTTTGTGGCTGCCACAAAATATTTGTTTCGTACGGTTTTCAAGCATCGTATGAATGCTTGCAAAATAAAAAAGTATTGTAAACAAAAATAAAATAAAACAATTATAAGATGAACCACTACATAACCTAGCTGCATGGTAACTTGTACAAGCAAAATAAAATGAGGAAACTTATCTCGCTATTTTTTTCTGGCTGTTTACTCTATGTATTGAATTTCATCTCATTAATTCATTAGTCTCTGTAGATCAAAACTACATCATACACTTTAATGAAGAAGTAAATGGTTTGTTTAAGGGTATTTTAATGGGCTGGACACTCACTTTCCACATTTTATTTTGGGAATAGTTTCTTTCCAATTTAAGTAGCGTATATTGCATTTTGTAACCACTACGGTAAATTTGCCTTCTACTGTAGTTTTTACAGCTTACTGTAAAAAGTATTAAGCCTAGTTTTAAACGCTTAATATTAACTAATGACTTCGATGTGTATTAACACGGGGTCGGAAACGAATAATAGTTCAATAGTTGTTGAGGGCGACTGTTTGGCGGTGAAATCAGAATGGCGTGACATACGTGACGCAGAAGCCCACGACGCGAATAACAAAATATGTCAGCCAATCAGCGTTGAGGCGGACGTCCTGACGTTGAAGAAACCTCAGTGGTGATTGGCTGACATATTTGGTTATTCTCTTTGCGGGCGTTCGCGTCGTGTCTGTCACGCCGTAGAGATTCCGCCTCGAGGGTTGGCAACCTCCCACACGCAATTTAAAGCCCTTATGAAAATTCACTAGGGTAGGGTCGGTCAGCCAAAAATTTAAGTTTAAGGTGCATGGAATATTACCGCAGGTAAGTTTATGTGTGTTTGAAATTTAAACCGATGGTCTCTCGGTCAACTACTAAAAGTAATATTATTTGAATATAAATATAATATGTGTAAGTAATGCACTGTGGATGCAGCGTTTAGCAAAATATTTATCGTATGGATAATATATTGGCATTTTAAATCCCATTTTTTTAAAACCTTGAATAGCACTGCAGGGGTTATCATATCTTGGTAATCGACAAAACCCACGTGACTGAGATAACCTACCCTACTCCATGGAGTGAATTTTCGTACGTGTCTTTAGTTACTGTAAATACTTATTTTAATGTAGCATAGACTACATATAATGACGTTAACACTCCTCAAATCGCGTTATCACATTGTGCATGGAAGGTTGCCTAACATAAAACTCTCACGGCATTTAGCAACGCAACTAATTATTTCCGACCGAACATTTACAAACAACAGTATTGTTACACGAATTTAAAACATAAACACTCTAGCTAGAATTTAGAAATAGACTCAGAACCACAAGTACAGGTGTCTTATTTACGAGGTACATCAAGCAAGTGTGTCACGAAAACAGGTTTCACAGACGACCCATCGTTGTACCAATGTGAAATATTTCAGAATGAACAGGAGAAATGCTCAAGTGTCTGAAGTGAGTAGTTGCGAGAGTTGACTGTGAAGACAAATGAATGTTTCCACACCAGTGAGTGGAACGTACGGCGTGTTCAGTCGGAAGCACCACTCATGAGGGTGAGTTATAGAAGTGATATTTTAACTGCTCTCGCGTCACTAGCAGGGAAAAACGGCGCGAGCTGATACATTCCCGTGGAGAGCTTGTACTAGACTGGAAGATGTTTCCCGCCCAATTTATGAGTTCAAACTCGTAAAATTCTTCATAGCTGAAAGTTTTATTTGGTTTTCAAGTGACTAACAGCGGTGATGTGCCGGTTCTACTAACTTTGACGTTATTTATAAACGGAACTGTGTGCAGATGGATTCAATTCTAGCGTGAAAATACTTGGAAATATTTATTTTCCTCCATATTTGTAATGCTTCATCGGCAATGTATAATTTAACTCAATAATGTAGCAATGGTTACACTAAAGTGGGTTGCCTGCATGCAATTTTGTTTGCGTATTTGAGGTCTTGAAACGCTAAGGTAGGTACTTTAAACAAACAAGAGTTTTGGACAAATGATCACCAATCATCTGTGCAGGAACTCAGTAAACAACAGAAACAATGTTACAGTTTGTTTATTGTTATAGTAACTAATATCGACGACTTAATCCGCGCGGTTTTCAATTAAATTCGATAGTACGACTGAAACCCAAATGTTTTGAAAAGAGAAAAATGGTGCAAAAGTAAGATATATTTAGGAAAAGAAAGTTGTTTCACTAAATTTTCCAGTGCCGCGTTTCGCCCCTGTACCCTGTTTTGCAGCTCCAACTCCCTACCAATTATTTTGGTAGAAACCTTCGCGGGCCCACGAACAATTTGCTACAGTTGCTTTATTTGTTTGTTTATTGATTTAGTTATTTTGGGTACACCATAAAGCCATTCTACGCCGTTTTACCACCCGCTCCCCAAATAGATTTTTGGCAGAAACATCCGTAGGCGTACGTCTAACAAGTCTTCAAAATTTTCACTAATTTTTTAATATACATATTTCAGCGCCAGTAGCTAACCCTTTTCTTGCCCTCAACCTCCCCCCCCCACACATTTTTTGGCGGTAAAATGTAGCTTGTGTCACTCTCTAGCCCATAAAATCTCTCTATACAGAACTTATGTCGATGTTTTGCTCCGTTGTTGCGTGAAATGATACAAATATACTTAACATTTAAATTAATATGGTGAGTTCCGAGTAAACGAGTTTGCATACGGTAATAAAAAATTCTGGGAGTATGGCTTATAAAATAGAACGTACTTTTTTTTCCTTCGCATTGATTTTAATTGAAATGTACAAAATATATTGGAATTTGAAAGTAAGTACTAACAATTGAATTTTGTGCGCCCAGATTTAAATCAACGTGATGAAAAAATTTGTGAAGTCCTACAGCTCTGGTCTTAATGCTCAGGCCTAAGTTTATTGTGTAAACCATTTATTTCGCTGGACATGCCACCCTTTTTATGTAAGCTATTTTATGAAATTTTATGAGAATTACAGATGTTAATAGGTATTGCGTGTTTTAAGCATAGTATAAATATTATAAACTCGGTTAAAAATTATACCATAAAGATAACACGGTATCATAATTAGTATTTAGTTTCTTATCTGTGTGTTTGGCTCCGCAAACCAAAGGTCTTGTGTCTGAAATTCTGTTGGTCATATTTTTTGCATGTATAAATTAGGTAATTTCTATTCTCATGGAAACATTACATATAATCAACGTTTCCTTCTCCCTCGTAAAGTAACGTTTCTATTCAAGCATACTCTTGCTTACCTTTCATAAAGGAAAATTTTACCTCAATTATATTACGTATTAGTACCGAAGATTTTTCTCTTCGTCGATAATTTCGTCAGTGATTACAGCAGCAGTTTATCTTATGTGCAAGTATATTTAAAACAACCACAACAGACAAACCAGTTTTCACATGTGAAATAATTTTACTTGTCGAAATTATTACGTTTGAGACGATGCTTACACTCATGCAACTCCGCAATTATAAGCGTGCAAGACCGATTTCATTATTTAAATTAGGGATGGCATGGCGGGTGACAACGCAGTACGGGCCAAACTAGCTGCCATTGTTTTACATACAACACTTCTGGTTTCTGACAATTGTGAGGTCAGTTTCTGATGTTTACGTATTTTAAATACTTCTTGGGTGCATGTATCGCTATCAGACCGTATTGTACTTGGCTGTTGTAAAACTGCGCATCGTCTCCTTGCACAAGATCTTATGCTGTACGTACTACTCGACCACGACAACTAGTCCCGCGGGAAAAATGCATACTATCGTTGTGTTGTCCTCTACGACCGCGCGCAACTGGTGTAGCGCACCACAGCACCGGCCATAACACTATGGCACAGGAAGCTGGCTCTGTTTACTCCACGCTACGTCTCACTGGCCGTGTGCCACGAACTCATGTCAGGTTCAGTACATTTCCCCTCCCTGTGACGTGTCTACCTACTACTAGCGCCAGGCTTATTCCCCTCACGGGAGGACTAGTCGTGGTCGAGTAGTAATTACCTCATAGTATTTTTTTACTCGATGTTTTCGTGAGGCAATCACTAGAGGATATAATTAAATATATTTATTTGGTAGTAAATATTTTTTTTTGGTACAGGAAGGTTTATAAGTTAATTTTGTATAACTATCTAGCGATAGAAGGCTTATATCTGTAGACACGTTCCGGTTCTAGTTTCGTCCGGTAATATCTTTGTTCATGTTTCCCTTTAAGTTACTACTACTTTGAAACGTAATCGTCAAGGGTGTTAATTTATATTGGATTTTGAAGTATCTCTGTTAAAGTAACCCAGAAGTCCTAGTAGTTATCACAAATGTACCGGGCTAGTATGTATTAACTTAGGTAGCGATATGTTTAGGCCTCGCTCTTTAGTTTAGCAGTGGTTTCGAAAATATTTTATTCAACGAAAATTAATACATATATAAGAAATTCATTCTGGCAGTTTTAACACTTATAAATATCATCGTTTATATCTGAATATTTCTGTTGCAACACACGAAACAGATTTTTAGATTTTTGCCCCTTAAATAGCACATATTTTGTTGTCAAAATAATCCGAAATGAAGCAAATTTTTTGCTAGCAAACGGTATATTATTATTAAAAAAAAACGCTCTGGCAAAATTGTGTATCGTATGACTGTACACAGTCTCAATTTTTTTCAAAGCATTTGGTTAAAAATTATTCAAGTTTTTTGTAATTGTTTGAAATAAATGAAAGACCATGGCCTTAAACAGTGTTATTTGGAGAGCATATTAAAAATAAAAATATTGTATACAATTGCTTTTCGAAAAAAAAAGCTCCTGGATGTAGATTATTAAACAAATTAAATAACAGAATATTTGCTTGTTTCAAGTTTTTCCCATTAAAACTTTATAGTGGACATAATGAGCAGGCTTGTTTCATGGTTATTACGTTCACCAGGGTCGACTCAATCTGGCTTCAGGCAGTGCGGATATGTAAATAAATGCGTAAACAAAACAACAATTGAAACTGGGGAGCATTCGCTGGTAATTGATGAGTAAATGACAAGGTGAGGTGAGAGGGTTTTACGGCCCTTTAAAAACAGGTTCTTCAGAGCCGATGAGGGTGAAATGAGGTGAAGCGACAATACAATATCCATGCCCGAGCCGGGATTCGACCCCAGAATCTTTCGCACCGTAGACCGGCGCCTAACCGACTGCGCTACAGAGGCCAACAGGGTAAACGATAAGACAGGCAATGTTTTAAGGTTATGAAGATTAATAAATGAAACGAAACTTTAACTACTGCGCTATAATCCTAGGAGCGCTCTTGGAATATCCGTTATGACGATGAACGATGATTGTGTAGAGGTCACGGTCTGTGAAGGTAAGGTCTTGACACTGAGGAATAACTTTATTGTCGCAGCGCTAGTAGTCTTTTAGTGGAAGATTAGTCTTGTTTTGTATTTGGCTTAAAATGTGTAGTCGTTATCGGAATTGTCTGTATTATATATGATAAAAATTGAAAATCTAGATAATGTAATATGCAAATTATATTGGAACAAATTTTCACACATAAAATTTAGTTTTTATACGTATAAATTTATAATTCAATGTAGAACAGTATAATAATTTAATTTGTGAAAATAACTCTACATTAAAAATTTGTATTATTTCCAGACGACTTATATTAAACAGATCTATAAACAGTTCCAAAAACATGCCAATGCAGTTATACATACGAAACACATGTCTACAATACCAGCTTACCATATAAAAATAATTTTATATAAATAATTGTAAAAATTGTAACACCGCCAGATGTAAACAAGACAAATCTTCCACTAAATTACTGCTGGCACTCGGCGACAAAATGGGTGTCACTTTCTCTTGCTGGAGAGCATTCATATTCCTCAGACCGTGGTAGAGGTACAAAGAGAAATCGGAACAACTGCAATGCCTAGTTTTGTGCTTCCAACTACCATACCGCGGTGCACGCCCAATAACACAATCCACATGTAACTGAATAATTCACCGTTTAAAGTTCATGATTATCGTTATAATCCAAGGGTAACCACAGCACGCACACTACACGGCACGCGAGAAATGCACGATTAAGTCAATAACGGTGAGAGAAATACGCCATCATATATTTTTTGTTATCTTTATCCACAATTCGTTTAGGGCGTTCGGAATGCCTACCATCGTTCCGAACTGTTTTTGTGTAATTAATGGTTAAATATGGCTTAAGAAGTTATTATGATATAATGTTCATGATCATGTAGCAAAAGTTTTAACAAACTTGTAAGGAGATTACGAAATTTATTTCACTGCAGCTAAACAGTTTTGACTTTGCCGAACACGTGAAAATATTTTCTAAAAAATCATTGTGGTGTATGACTTTTACATCATATTGAAATTATTGATATAGTTGGAAGTAAGAATCACGAAATGTTAAATATTAGCGAAGAACATGACGATAATTTAAAAAATAACGTAGGTTTTTATCATTTATATGGCTTCAAGGAACATATAGGTAAGCTGAAAATAATCACGGCAGTTAAATACTGAAATATTTTATTTTACAAAGTTTCGAAATAAAATTATAACATTCAGCAAATATATTTATTTATTCGAATAACAGGTTTAAATGTTTTAGCTACCCGCATACACGATATACCAAACAATAATTGGGAAAAACTCAGAAGTTTTTAATAAAAAAAGCGAAAGAAAAGTGTAAATATTGTTTTACACTTACAGTACAATATGTAAATATATTAAGTAGCGAAATATGAACTAAAAATGTGTAAAATATGATACAAAAGTTGCATTATACCTTTTAAAATAAATTTTCCTATTTACAATATTACAAAAATCAGATAATAATGACCATGAGTTACCAAATTTAAAAAAATATACAATTCACAATTTTTTCCATTTTTTTTAAGTATCGGCTGTTTGAGATTTTATTTATGTATTTGCTTGTTCAATAGCTGTCCATTATCATCGTACGTGGCATAAAATAGCTAAATGAAAAAATCTTAATTTTAATGGCCCATCATGTACCTAAACGAAACAGTAGTGGCTTTAAATTTCGGTGGCAATAACATAAACAGCTGCATGCCTAAAGAGCCAAAGTTTATTTATTACATAAATATTTATGCTCGGACAACAGTAATTTGGTATATATTAATTTGAAAAATTCCGTCTAGTATTAAATAAATTGGTAAATTCATTACTCGTTCTAAACGTATAGATTGTAAATGTTACAAGTATTTTTACACTTCAGAGAAGTTTCGCTGAGGCAGCCCAACACTTTTCAGCGAAACGGCATCAGACTGACAGTCAACGAAAGTGCTGCTTTCGACAAAAAGCGAATAAACGAAGTACATCCCATCATAGGATGTAGATTGATGGTACTAACTTTTTTTTTCAAACTTGTCTTGACGGCATTTCAAGGGGATTAAAAGTTCCAAAATCAGAGGTTAGTGATTAATAATTCTGTATCCTCTAAACGACGCGAAGTTTCTTGGAAATCTTCTGACATTCGTCTCGAAAACTTCAAACAACTGCTGCAAAGAAGTTACAAGTAACGTATCTACAGATAATTTTTGAAAAGAAAAATAGCTGAATCTTCTTTAGAAGAGACAGATATATTTTTTCGACGCCGACGTAATAACTTTGAAAACTTAACATTCCGATGTTGGTAGGATGATTAAACCACTGGAATTTTTTTACAAAATGAAGTAGGCTTATACTTATTGAGTGGAATATTGTGGACATATGCCATTGCAATTTGATTTAGTCCCAGACAACAACGAGAAAGACTGTGTACAAATTTAATTCACATTAAGTAACCTTAGCAATAGGAGTAATTGTAATCCATAAAAATATCATAGTTAAGTATTCACCGAGATTATCTTTATAGTTTTGTTTGAATGTGTGATCCAAGGTGGTTTTACTTGCTCTCACTCGGTTATTTGAAAAGTTTCTCTACACCATTCAAGAAAGTGGACGTCAAGCAGACAACACAAATAAAAGAGAGACGTAAACAAACTTCGAACACATATAAATCTGCGGGTATTTAGGAGTCCGGCAAACCAACTATAAATTTGGAAAGTTCTGTTGGGGTGAAGCATTTCCTTGAAGTTATTTCGAACGCCGTCGTAAGTCTGTACCTTTAGGACAGTTAGAAATTTTTATAACGAATGTGAAGGAGCAAATACCTATTCAGACGAAACTATTAATCGTTGGCTTGTTTCTCAGAATCTCTATGCCACGTTTCAGGAAGCCATACAGGGGAGCAAAATGACTTCCATACAGATTTTATTTATCGGCTGACTGTGTTAAGTTTCTGTTATGGGTACAGTATAAAATATATTTATTTCCAACACATATTGATGGGTTTTGCCAATAATTGTGATAATCTGGGAGACGTTGAAAAAGTATGCCGACGGTGAATTCTTTTTCTGCACATAGTTTCTTGCTAAAATTCTCTTCACAAAACATCGATAATTTGCAAGGTACAAAATGTGTCTTGCGAGATATTTACGAAACAAATGACTGTTTCTGTCTTTGTAAAACACACACTGAAACAGATTTTAAAGTTTAGATGTGCTCTTAAGAGTGTCTGTTACGCTGTTTTTTGTTTCAATATGTAAAACTGTCTGCAAATAAGTATTTTCATTATCAGGAAACACTCAAATCCTATTCATAAATTTACCCACATCTGTAATTCTTTATAAAGCAGAAAATCGTTTTGTCCGAAAGTGATATAGCGACAGATTAATGATCCACACCGAATATTATTTAGCAAGTAAATCCTAATCCTTGTACTATCCTTGATTTTGCTAGAGCTCCGAAGACGACCGCCTACCCCACGCTTCAAATGCGTTGCAGTGTGTTCGTAAACAGGTTTTTTCTACGAAAATATTCTGTGTGTGCCCGTTCTGCCAACGTACGAAAAGAAAACAAACTTCAGACAAGGTCGGAACCTCATTGTTAAGACGCTACGCTCATTTAATCATTGTTTCTAAGCCCTACAAAATGGCTAAAAACGGCCTTTTTAGACTTCCGATCATCGAAATGTTCTAATCGGATGTATGTGAATCTCAGATTGCGACCTGCACTGAACTTAGTTGCAGGCTTTTTACCAATAAAATGATATGATCGCCTTGGTGAGAGGCTAATGGTCTGATCACTACTCCACGACAGGTGGATCTTGAGAAAAGCAACTTGAAATAATGGCAGAATTATTACGTCACAGAACCACAGAACCATAAGTAAATAAAGAAGAAACTTTAACATGCAGATGACGTGGAATAACCTGAATGAGCACTGGTTAGCCTTAACAGATGCTCTCTTTAAATATATGTATGTAAATATTACCCTGTAAATGGAATTAAAAAATACAGTAGTATAAAGATACTTGACGATAATTAACGAAACTCTGAAAGGCACTTTAAACACTGAAATAACAGGTGTGTTTCAGACGCGCTTTGGGTAAAATGTGGACCCGGCTACACTCAAGCAAGTCTTATAGCCGAACCCATAGCTGCGTTTGTGTAGAACCACTTTATCAACAACTTCACTGTAACTTACTTTTTAACAGGTACCATTTTTAGTTAACTTCTTTCCAAAAATTATTTGTAACATTTCAATAAACGGTGTGTATATATGTGTGTGTGTTATTTTGTGATGTTTTATGTCACGGCTGTGTTTACAGCTATTTTACGTAATATTATTGTCCCACATTTGTTAAGTTCCGTCTGTTACAAATTGCATAAAGTGTAAGCTGGCAAAGTTGTTGGATGGAAATTGTGAAGATAAAATACGTTGCCCGGGCAGAGATAGAGTAGTAGGTGTATGGACAGCGGTGTCAGCTCAGTCTCTCTTCGCTAGGGGATGTCCACGGTATATGGAACCAAGGCGTTTAGTAAAAAAAAATTAAATTATGTCCTGCCATTAATTTAATACTCATTAAAAGTACATATTTTAATATTAACTTAAATAAAGAACAAAATATAAAATATATATTACGACTTAAAATAGGTTACACCTGCAATGTTTTAATTAAAAAATCTGTAATGTTCTTTCATGTTGGCTAAGTTTACATTTATGAAACGTAATTTGATTTTATCTGTTTGAATTTGTTGGATTTTCATGGTCACACAATTTAAGATAAGTATTCCTGTGAATTAGATTTTAGGCAGGTAGTGATTTAACATATGCAAACAATGAGCTAAGCCTACGATTAGAACGCATGTAAAGTTCATACGTATACATTAAAAACCATTACAGTTGAAGTGTAACTACGCGGGCTAACCACGCGACTTTCCGAAAATGCTTACATTTATTTTAAATCAGCAGAATTTAAACTTTAAAATACAGGATATTGCGAAATTACATGTGACTGTTCTGGGGAAACAATCCTCACATATAGAAGAACAACAATTTTACGTGGACACAGGTCCGAAAACTCCCCGTTTCTGCGTTACAGTTCGTAATACATGATGTATGGTTGATAGCGCGCGGGCAGGATCATGTTGCTGTGGGCGTCATTACAGCAGTCCGTACCATGTTACTATTTCACATACTGCGACGTTAACACACAGGCAGTAGGAACAACTGTGACAATTGTTAGGAACTTGTGAAAAATTATCGTCGGCACTTACAGCTTTAAAGAAAATGTTCAAAATGCCCTCCATCAGATTGAACGCATAACTCGACCCGCCGTAGCATCGACTGCCGGATACGTTGATGAATACCTGGGGAATTGCTGATTACGTCGTACCCCGCCACAATACGATTACGAAGAGTTTCCTCGTCGTCTACAAGGATTTCATACGCACGTGCCTTTGAATGCCCCCACAAATGAAAGTCTAGTGGATTCAAATTGGGGTACCTGGGTGGCCACGAAATAGGGCCACGTACGTACGTCTATCTATCTAACATTCACCAAACACTGCATCTAGGCGCCGTCGTGCACGGACAGAGAAGTGCGCAGGAGCCCCATCATGCATGAAGTGCATGTTCAGTCGTTTGTGTAACGAGACATCTTCCGACAAAGCAGGTATGTCATTCGTTAAGAATGATTCATACATCCCGTCATCGTATAAACAGTCACCCACTATGCCAGCCCAAACGTTGACAGAGAACTGTTGTTGGTGGCGTGTTTGCTCCATACTGTGAGGTTATCCCTGGGCCCTGATGTGTTCATTATGGTATTTAATTATCTGATCCTGTTTAAGTGTTGCTTCATTAGTAAACAAGGCCGTTTCACAGAAGGCAGGGTTCAAGCATTGTCCGCCAAACCAAGGGCAAAACGTACGACGAACAGGAAAATCCGCAAGTGTCAGGGCCTGAACGCGTTGTACGTGGTATGGAATCAACATGTTTTCATGAAGTACTCTCCAAGTCAGCGCATGGTCCACTTTAAATGTAGCAGCTACTCTCCGTGTTCTGACATTGGGGCTTTCGTCCACTTCATGCAGGAGTGCCTCTTCCAACGCCGCTGTCCTCGTCCCTTTCCGCCGTCCTCTTGTCACGACTGACTGGTTGGAAGGTTCCGTGTTCTCTAAGACGGCGATGGATTACTTCAAATGTACGTCTAGTGGACATTGTCGTTGTGGAAAGCTTGCACAATTCAAACGCTGCCGTTAAAATTTGCCTACTTATACACGAATAATCCATTTCGAACCTCTTCCTGCAGTGATGCATACGCGACGCTTGATTCACCTCGATGCTAGAGCGGGAAATGTTTGCGTTCAATTCAATGGTTCGTACGACTCATCTGTAGAGTTGGTGGAAAATCACGAGCCTTAGAGATGGTGGTAAATCACGAGAATGTTTTCTGAGCCCCCCCCCCCTTCCTAGCTGATGTTCCACAATGTGTTTAGTTTTTTCTTAATAAAATGCATAGCAAACTATTTGCAGTTTCATAAGTTTCGTAATCACAGCGGTTTCGTGTGTCGAAATATGCCAGTGGCTACAAATTTATACACAGGCTATTTCCGTTCCTGGGGCCTTAAAACATATATTATGATCTTGCCCCCTTACAATCTAGGTCTATAAGATGGGAGCCCTTGGTATTCTGCAAATCACAGGCTAGAATTTCTCGTACATAAAAACAAAGAATATATATATATATATTTTTGGTATTTAAATATAAATGCTGAAAATTAATATTAAGTACAATATTTTTTTAACACAAAAATATTTTATTTTGTGCTTTAACGTACGTGAACTTGTAGCATACAATATCGTTATTCACTATGAATTTTTTCTGTTTGGTATGTCAGTTGGTTTTAGTGTAAATTTTGAATTTAACGAGCCCTTACGCAAATACAATGAGAGATTAAAAAATTTTGTAAGAACAAAATTTAGTGAAATTTTGTGTCTAAAATAAGGAAAAATAATATTTGGTACAAAATAAAAATAAAATCGTGGTGATGAAAATTGCTGTAGATCGTGCTCTTAAGTTCTCACCTTACCGTGAATAGCTCATACAAACATGTCTTACTGTGTGGTCTGTGCGAGTCTGATCCTACTGACATATAAAGGGCAGGATCTCGATTCTCACGTGCCACCATGTGTGTCGTCCTCATTTGTATTCGGGGACGTGGTAGCGTTCACCCCACGCGGTAGGAGCGCGGTGGCAGATGGCGTGAATCGCCTACACCCGCAGCCAATAACTGTGCGAGACTGCTGCTTCCCAGCGCCAGCCCATAGCGTCATCACTGAATATGTATCGCGCTGGCCAAGGATCATAAGACTCCCTCGCGCAAAAAAAAAAAAAATATATATATATATAGCAGCAACGAAGTTTACAGCATAACTGTTGCCTACATATTGTATGCTGTGGTTAAGGTTAATTCTAGTACAGGTTGGAAATATCAATGTTAAAAGTTTGTCACAGAGACAATTTCTGCCGCTTGAGCGCTGATACTGGTGAGAATTGTAAACTGACCAATCACAGAGATTTTCTGAATTTTAAGTTCTATAAGGTGATTATTTTAAAACGCGAAATGGGTTTCTTTTAACTTTAAAATTAAATGACTTCTATAATTTCCAGGTTTATTTAAATTTAATTTTACTATGGTTTCGTATATTTCTGGTCCCATAGCGATAGCAGGGAAACTAGCGGCAGAAATTTTCCCTGTGCCAAACTCTCCCATAACAAAACGCATATTCTTTCTAACATGTAGTAGAATTAACCTAGTGGTGCAAAATTCTAAACGATATTGACAATTTTTTATGTACACCATTTCTATTTATTAATTTATTTATTTATTTGGGAGTAGACGGCTTCAGGAAGGGCACCTGCGGATATTAAGCGCTGAGGAGTTTGAGGTTTTTTGCCATTGCTTTCCGTAGGGATGAGGGTGAAGGTACTAACTTAACACCCAGTCCTGAACCGGATGAGGTAACTATATTTTCCTCCCCGGCTGGGATTCGAACCCAGAACCCTTGGCCCACCGGTTAGGAATTCGAGCCACTGAGCCAAGTGATAGGGTATGTTGACAATACGCGTTATTTAAACGTAGAGGAAAACAAAGATGTCGACAACGTTACAAGGATAAAGAAATACATACTTTTCTGACAATGCTTGTGATAAATTACAAAAAAAAAAAAAAAAAAAAAAAAAAAACCTGACAACATTTTAATAATCGTCCATTAATGTTTACAGCCGCAGAATGGGTCAGGAAATTGCTGTTGAGGACGTTACATCACACCATTTGTTGATAGCACATAGTATTCGCAAAATGTTGACATGTGCTATATAATAACAACATGCTATCAACCATGTTGGAAACGAATGTTACCTGCACGTAACATTCGCCGGTTGATGGGATTGGCGCAGTTTGAATGTTGTATATAAACTGGGCTTGATAACGAAGATCTTAAATTGCACATTGGATCCGCCATTTTCGAGCTTATCCTAGCGTGGTGGGGCCTATGCCACGCCTAACTTCTTTCAAAAAATACTTAAAGTAAATACTGTTTCTTCATGACTTATGTACCAGTAAATTACAAAGCTGATAAATTGAGCTGCGTTGCACGTTGTGGGCTGGGGAGTTATTCTGCATTGCGCCTTAGATTCACAACTACGTTTGCGATTGACACTAAGGCCGCTCTGCACCGAAAAATTAGTTATTTTATAATTGTACTAAACACTGTACAACTATTATAACATTAATTTAAATAGTAATTTCGCGCAAATAAAAAGTTTTTCGATTCCATATGTTCCTACAAGCGCATGTCGAAGTAGCGGTTTGATTATTTTTGCTACGTACCCAAAGTGAAAACTATTCAAACGATACGAATGAAATAAATTAGTGTGAAAGTAAATGCATTAAGCTACAGTATAACACCTTTGAAATTTCAAGTACATCGTTTGTATTAAAAGGAAATTCTTGAATATACATACATTTTTGCGTATATTTATGTACCTGTATCTTTTTTTTAATGTAATGTATAAGAGTTGGACAGTGTTTTGTGCTGTCATTGTAAACTAACTAATAGCTAATACAGTAAGCTGTACAACAATGCCAGACATAGATGAGATTTTTGGGCAACTAATTGCAGCTATCCTACTGGCTGTTAAGTGTTAATACAATTATTTTATTTGATTAAGGAGTTATGAAATCCTAAATTACGATAATTACAAATTATAGCAAATTTTCGCCCACAATTTGTTAATTTTATAATTTTTATGAATATAAAACGTAAACAATACCACCAAGAAGAATTCTGTGCACGATAATATTGAATTCCTATTTCCTAGCCATTATTTTCACTCTAAGCCGCCTAGGTAATGCTAGCACGAATGTCGTCTCCGGTATTGTTTCACTGTATTTTTGGTAATTGTCAGATACTTAAAGAATATCACAAGTCCTTAAAATGGTTAGGAATGTTTGTAATGCTTACACGAACGGTTAGACGTTTATTAACAGTAAGTTTGACGTAATGTAAAAAAAAAAAAAAACATTGACGCCTTGTCACATCCTGCATATTTTTTTTACGTTTACATAATTTTTCCTTTAAACTTAACAGTAAAACAAAAAGACTGTCACCACAAAAATTGTTGTAAGGTTAACAAGAAATTATTTGGGAGTCGGGACTATACAGTAATTTTCTTCTATCTTCAGAACTATTGCAGTACGTATTGTAACGTTACCGTTCATTAATGATTGTTTTGTGAAAATTGTCACTTTGAATGTGCAGAAGGCAATATTTGCAGTATTACTCGATCAGAGTACGTTTATTCATTTTTCAAAACGTGTATTTTGTAATACTGTGTGCGTAAACATTCCAAACCGTACATTGTTGCAGCTATGTTTGAAACCTCTGCCCCCATACAAATCAGAACAAGAAGGTCAGTTTGTGTTAATGTGCAAGGAAGTGTATGCGAAATGGGAGTTTGGGATTTAACTCCGCCATAAATAATCTCCTAACCTACAGACACGACGACTAAGTTTGTATGCGTTATTCGGGAGGTTGTGGTTTCATTTGGCAATCCCTCAATTTCTTTGAACAACTACATTAAAGACATATGCTAGAGCAGTTCCAGAATGAACTTCACATACTCCCTATCCGTGACGTAATTTGGGTTAGTATAATTGTTAAGCAACATTGTTTTTACCTTTATAATTATAAAATCTTCTTGATTACAACCATGACTATCCTATATTTAGTTATATTTCAATTTTTTTTAAAGATTTGTCAGACTGATTGTTATTTACAGGCCATTATATAGTTACGAGTATACTATTTCTATTATAGCTGAATTCATATTTTATAATTTCTTAGCAATGTTTGCTACATTTATTGAGATGTTCCCATCATTGACAGTCAATAACCAATTTATATTTGTGTCCTATACCTTACTTTAAGTTTGTTACCGCTTTTTTTTAACGTATAATGGTTACGTATTTTTGAACGTATTAATTTTGAGATGGAATATATTCTCCTTGCCCATGCCTTTTATACTTATACGCCGTTTCAAAATTTTATTCTTGCGTTAATTTTTATTAGTATTTGCATCGAGTTCTATTTATTCTTCCTCAGCGGTAAAGAGCAAGACAAGGCAGTACACCTTAACATCGCCACTTGTAAAATAAGTCGTGAATATATAAATAATCTGAACTACTAATAATTATATGCAACATCACAGGTTGTCGTGTATTACTGCTGCTATGAGATACAAACTTTAAAAAAGTCATCCAAACCACTAGCTAACCTTCTCGAACTAAAATGGCGCCAGTTAGACCTGAGGTAAATTTTCTGGCGTCGCGTAGCCCATCGTAAAATGGAAGCGGTTAAATCAAAGATACCTCTTCACAGTTTCGCATTCGAGTACATACTTCATATGTTGGGCGTACACGATTTTCCCATAACACTTGGCCACAGCAGCTCGACTTGTGTGCTCGTGTGTATAAGCTACAGGGGTCGTTACATTTGACTGACCTCTTCACACTGTACATACAATCTCCACGTGCACTACTCCTGTGTTCCTCAATGTAAAAAAAAAACATACACGATAGACTTTGCGATGGATGACCTCTTATATTTATTGCACGATAAAAATATTTCTTTTGGACGTGTCTGATACTTCATAAAGTTTTTCTTAATATACGTGGAAGTAAAATATAATCAATATTGCTAACTATATCAAACAATTTCTTTGAAAAAGTAGTTGTGATAAATAAAATAAATTCAACAAATCAAATGAAAAATCTAGACACTTGGTGAACTTTTGCTATAAGATATTTTACGGCCTACGCCATATTTTTTGTATTTTATTGTGAATTATGTAGGAAATTGACGGTATAGAGAGCAGTTTTTAAGGCCAGTGTACTGTTAATTTTCCAGATAGTTTGAATATTTCTGCTGCTTATGTCTTATTGTATAAATACAGAGGTGTAAGAAAGAAACACGATGCATAGATTTCACAGAATTCGAAATTTTACGTCTGGAGTGTAATTAAATATATTTTTTTTTGTATCGTCATTGGCACGCTGGTTTTCAAAGAGCTTATTTTACATAAAAGGTCTACAACGATAATGTACCCTTTTTAACGCGTTAAAAATCTACTTTGACCAACTGAGAACATCCCCGTCTAGTTAACATGAACGCAACCGGTTCTACACTAGTGTCGTGCAGGTAGTCGAGCACGCAGAGGTTGTAGATCTTCATGCAGTTTCCTGTATACGCCGAATATAAAATATCTGACAAGCATGTAGAAACAGAATTAGAGGCTGTTGGCCCTATAAAAATTAGTTTTGTTTCTCTGTGGCATTAGAACTCCTGTCGAACACTGTGTTGATCGTTGGTGGAAAAGAGGCCGGGGTTTAACAGTTTATATAAGTTACGCAAAATAATATAATGTATGGCAAAACACTTAAAGAATACATTATTTAAAAGTGAGGTGAGATGAGAGATTTTAATGGCTCTTTAACCACGTGGTCTTAAGAGCTATTAGTAAATCGTTTTAAAGCAAATAGGGTACACGTTTCTTTGAGTTGAACGATGAATGTTTACATACTCACTCAAAGAGATAAAACAGCTCTTAGAATTATCCCGAAGCTTGACCCATTCTCTATGTAACTTCGCTAATGCTTTGTAAAAACGTCGTTCAGTTTTGGGTAGTGGAAAAAAATTGTATGCGACGAGAAAATTTGGTCTCAAAATCGGCCAGAAAAATTTCCCTTTTATTCGACAGACACAATGAAAGATATTGTTTGATTGTTCGATAGGTTGCGGTTTTCATTTCCGTTTCCTCATTTTTTCTCTCTACTACAATCAAGACAAACATTAGAATAGTCAAATATTAAAAATAGAACACAAAACACACTATCGAACGGAGCAAACACGCGAAAAATAAATGATTAAATGCACACATTTCAAGTAGATGGGTGCAGTACGTACTGTAGATTGTGCATAAAAATAGTTCAGTAAATAACGGCTAGTGATTTTAGCATACAAATAAGGAAGTTGCTGCAAGTTTTTAAATGCACTTGTGAAATAAATAATGAACCATAAATAATGTCTGCTCGTGCAGACTTTCTTCATTTGTGCTAGGATTCAACAGGCAAATTAAGCCTACTTTTTATTTAAACCGCTAGTAGCATAGGTTATTTCGTCTACTACGTGTTGCTAGTTATGTGATATTGTTTAAGTATTACCAAGCTTGTAGTCATAGAGCGTAAATGGAAAATCAATATTAAAATTAATTACTTCTGAATTGATCAATTTTAATGGTACCCATCGGTATGCTGATGTTTTAGAAAATTTGTTTACCATGTTACTATCAATATGAACGGCGAGTTCAAAATATGCTTACATAGTGAAAAATCGCAACGATAATCTTAGGACCAAGACATACAAATAGTATTACAGCCTCGAATAATTTTAATCAACAGAAAATGGTTTAATTTTGCAGCGGAATTCAGGTAGATAAGGCTAACATTTTATGGACATGTTAAAGAGCCTTGCAGACGCCAGACTAACCCACCCAATTATTGAAACAGTTGTCTAACTGAAGACTTTACCTTGAGCACAACAAATAAAAGCGGACTTGAAAAAGACCTGAAATCAACCAGAATAAATATATACAGAGAAAATCGACAAATGGGATGTTTCTCCAGAGAATAAAGTTCCAAAAATAATAGGTTTCGTACCAAATGAACGAAATAAAAAAGACGATCTTAAACGAACAGATGAAATCGTCCTGAATACTACGAAAAAGCAATCATAAGTAAAGTTTTCTGTGTTTTGAAAGGAGTCGTCGAAGTAAATAATAATACAATTTAATTTTTAAAATTTATGTTTTTAAAACGAAATATTGACAAACGTTTCTTGTCGAAATATTGCTTAATACGGTTTACGTTTCGTCAGCCAGGTTTTGTAAAATTATGATTATTTAATGATAATTATTTTAATACAATGAGTCCCTAGTTGAACACAGAGCTCCAAGCTTGGTTAGCGTAGCCCTAAAACTGTTCCAAGTGCTAACATTTTTTTTTTGGAGTTTCAAAGTTTTTTAAAAGGGGTTTGTTACTTCACAGCAAAGAAAATATGTTTAAATCACGAATAAACTGGACATAATTCTTGTTTACATTTAAAACACAACTGCAAACATTTTAATCATAACTGTAGCGCAATTTAAATTTCAAAAACTTTTTTTTATCCATGATGGCATACACTGGCTCAAATGTTTCTTAGTCATAGTAACTCCTTGAAGAAATTTATCTAGACTCATACCATTCACTTACCTCGAATCACTTTTTTTTTGTGTCAGGCTATTTTTTCCTTTTAATTATATATTTTATTATAAAATAAATAAGTGAATTTCCATTAACCTTCTTTGCCGTGTACTCCTTCCTGTCTTTAAGGACGCAGTCTACCGCAATTTTCATCACTTAATTTTATTTTCATATTTGTACGGGCTATTTTTTTTCTTGTTTTAGACACAAAACGTGACCGAATTTTCTCTTGTAAAATATTTTTATCTCGCGTAGTAATTGCATAGTGGCTCGTTAAAGCCAAAATTTGCGCGTTTCCGTTTTGAGGACGACTCTAAAACCAGCTCACTCACCAAACTGAAAAAAATTCATAGTGAATAACGATGTTGTTGGCTACAAATTCAGCTAGGCTATATTTAACCACAAAATAAAATATTTTTGTATTTTTAAAGAAATTATTGAATTTTTCAGATTATAGTTTTACACTTAATATTTTAATTTAAATACAAAATTTTTTTATTCTTTGTATTATGCATGTGGCATTGTAGCCTGCAACGTCTTTATCCACTGTGAATTTTTTTCAGTTTGGTAAGTCAGTTTGGTTTAGTGTAGTTCTTAAAACAGAAACATGCGAATTTTGACTTTAACAAGCTATTACGCGAGAGAGGTAAAAAAAATTCATAAGAGCCAAATTTTGTCACATTTTGTGTCTAAAATAACAAAAATAAATATCTGCTGCAAATATAGAAATAAAAACATGGGTGATGAAAATTGCGTTAGACC
The DNA here is from genome assembly GCA_003012365.1 of Medauroidea extradentata. Classification (NCBI taxonomy): domain Eukaryota; kingdom Metazoa; phylum Arthropoda; class Insecta; order Phasmatodea; family Phasmatidae; genus Medauroidea; species Medauroidea extradentata. The sequence goes on from PNEQ01009292.1 coordinate 135,697, forward strand.
GCGTGCTTAAGTGGACCACTTAACTTGAGCTGGTTTTCTCTTTAGACGCTCAGAAGTGGTAGAGCTATAAGGGCGCCCTTTAAGCGCACATCAAATGCTACATCGCCACAATGAGCCAATGGCGGAACTAGTGTGCACGGATCCCGCCGATCCATCTTTACTACGGGACTATACAAGTGACCATATAATTTTACTAGTGCAAAGTTCATTGCAGGTTTTTTTATAAGTTTCGCATACATCCGGTAAGTATATTTTGAAGAACAGCAGTCTGAAAAGGCCATTTTCAGCTATGTTGGAAGGCTTCAGAACAATGTTTCTAATGAACACGACATTCAGTCCTTGTCAGAAGTGTTTTATTTTTGTACATATATATAATAGGCACACGTGGAATACTTCCGTAAAGAAAAAGTGTTTCCCAGCACATCACAATTAATTTGTAACGCTTCCTTAACAATTTTCTGAAGATAAAGATCGTCACAGAAATAAAGGAGAATTTCTACATTTATTTTGCAAAAAATATGTATTTAATCATTTAATCCATCATTATTGCAGTTTTTAATTAAAAAAAATAGGGAATTGCTTTTTTACTTTCTTTTTCACAAGAGTACTTATTGTACATCATAACAAATATCGCAGAAAATGGTTCCGTTAGTATATTGCAATTATTTAAAATAGAATGCCTGTGTTTTTATATCAAATAATTATGTAGTACTAAATGTAAAACTTAAAATGCCATTTTTGCAATAATTTTGTTTCTAAAACTTTAACTACCATGCGGCATCTATACCGACGGCTAATAGCGTTTAAAATATGTAGCTAGATACAACTTAGGCTAACGCTGAAATGTGAAGCAGTATCTAGCCCGAGGCTTCTGAAGCAGTAAATATTGCTTGTCTTGAACGTAGCAGACGCAGAGTAGGGTCACCAGGCCAACTGGAGGAGCGCTATTTGCGGAAACGTCGCGTATCCTCACTTATTCATCGCAGTCGACTACCTCCGTTATTACGTACCGTCCAGGTCTGATAGTCGCCCTTCGAGGTCACGCATTTAAGTACCGTCGCTTCAGGTGCGGGACCTTTCATCCTCGAGCACCACTTCCTTTCCACTTGCCCGCTCTTCCGAGAATACATTCACTGAGAGGGATTCATGTACTGCAGTTCCGCAGAGAGATTCTAACTGCTCGGCAACCAAAATTCAAGTTTAAATTCGAGTCACTAATACTGTTCAACCAAACATCTTACTATAGGTGTTTCACTTTACAGTAAGCACCTCACAATACTTATTATAATAAAAAATATTGTGGTTACAGAAGAAAGGTTTTGAGAGTTGTGAAATATTTACACTAGTTTTTAGTTACATGGAAGTTCTCGTATTTAAAATAGTAAAGGTGTAGGTAAAATGGCTCACGAGAATTGTGATGTTCTAGATAGACGAGCAAGAGCTGTTCAGTAGTGGCAGAGCTCTTTGTAAGACGACTTGAGACAGGCGACATCTAAGTGGCTCTCGTAAACTGAAACTCTACCGCGTGCTTGAAGCACGTAATCAAGGGAATGCCAAGGACGTGACGAGCAAACGCAGAACGTGGCTGCGAACCTCTCTACACGAACGGGTCGTAGACGTAACAGGGTTCAAACAATGTGTTCCACTATATGCATGACGTACTGAAATTGCGTGCTCAGTTGCAATTACTAGAAATTTGAAATGTAGTGGGACGACTGTGCCATTTCATATCATATCCATGGAAAAGGTGCGCATAATATTTGCATACCTAGTCTGTATCGTTCTTGGAATCACTCCGTGACTACATTCATACTTGAATAGTCAAAGAACATAGTAAAAGGTTATCACACACACACACACACACACACCGATATATATATATATATATATATATATATATATATATATATATATATATATATATATATATATATATATATATATATATATATATATATATATATATATATATATATATATATATATATATATATATATTCAAGCAGACTTTCACAGTCAAACTTGTTTCTAGATTAGAAAGTTTTGCAAATAATTTTGTGACTTGTGTAGTTGGAATTTACTAGCATCAAACACTATACAGGATGATTCTTAAATAGGAGGACAAACTCCATTTGCGTGTTCCTCACGAAAAACTATGACGAAAACATATTTTGCACTTTTCACCTAAACGCAATATTAAAGGAGTAATGGGCCTCTGAAAATCGAATTTTAAAACAGTATTTTCCCAAAATATCGGAAACTAATTGACATAAAATACAATATTTTCAGCAATGCTTAATGCTATTGGGATCTGCAAACCTTCAGCGAATGTTGGTTGATACTTTCCGTCTTTATGAAAATAGCAGGGGTGGCTACCCTCTAATTGCATATAACTTTTTTACCGTCCGGATTTTTGAACATCTGAAGATGTTACCTGTCTAACAAAAAAGGTCCTCTTGTTGCAATAGTCTAGGACTCATAGTTTTCTTTCAAATCACAAATGAAGGTACAGCGATAGAGTTACCGAAACAATGGTATCGTGAGTTGGAAACATGTAGGTAACGTTGAATGTGCACCATCAACAATTCAAGGAACACAACAAAATAAACATATGAACGCACTATTGCCTATGCTGTATGCTGTGTATCTTAGGTGCAAAACACAGGAATTAGGAGCATTCTTAAATGACGATATGCAAAAAAAAGTGTGTTTGGATGGAAACACATCACACGAAAAGGGATAGGTAGAAACTTCACTGGAACCTTCAAAAGGCAAATATCCTAATGTTGTGTTTTATTCCACAAAATGAATTTTACAGTACAGGTTTACCAGAAAGCCATCTTGTTTTTTTTCGTACATGACACCTTATTCGAGAAAGGAAAATTAATGTGTTTTTGTTCAAAAAGTTCTGATTCTGTAGATACCAACAAGTATCATTTACTAGTAAAGGGAATTAATTGTAGGGCTAAAACTTCAGGCATTAATTTTTGTTCGTCACAATGCCCGATCCGCAAAGAATAACCTAACAAAATTATGCACTTCTTTGTTTTCTAATCTACGAATGAGGTGTCGTAATTTTGTATAATACGTAATTTTCATATGGTTTGTGTAATTGACACAGGCGTTCAGACTGTGTGATGTGAAACACTAAATAATACCTAATTTTGGAAAATTAATGGTTGCAAAACCTATGTTGCTAAATTTACTGGTAGTCCATAAGCATTGATGTATGTGACAATCGATAAGAAGCACATAAAAATTACCGTACAAGACTTCTTTTTTACTTGTCCTGCCCTCATGGGGGTAGCTCGAAAAGTTTTGCACCTAATGTAAGGTATTACATCAGTAAGGTTACATGTTTATTCCTTGGCATTTCTGTGACACACGGCACAGTCATCAATGCTCGATACAATGCTGCTAAGTGATGTAGACAAACATTACATGAAATGTTCAAAATGTTCACCCCGCGAATCTGCACATACACGAACACGTCTCATCATGAATCTGCGAACACGTCCAAAATGCCTGGTTGACCACGAACCGTTTCACATGCTTCAAAATTAAAAACAAAAAAATGCATAACTTTGTTAGGTATATCTTTGCGGATCGGAAACTGTGACATACATGGAAAACAAAAATTAATTCCTGAAGTTTTCACAATACAATCAATACTCTTTACTAGTAAATCATAATTTGTTGGTGTCTACAGAATCAGAACTTAAAAAAAAATCTTTCTCGAATAAAGTGTAATGCACATAAAAACAAAATGGCTTTCTGGTAAACTTGTACTGTAAAATTCATTTTGTGGAATAAAACACAACATTTGGATATTTGCCTTTTAAAGGTTCCAGTGAAGTTTCTACCTATACCTTTTCGTGTGATGGGTTTCCATCCAAACCCACCTTTTTTTTTGCATATCGTCATTTAAGAATGCTCCTAAGTCCTGTGTTTTGCACCTAAGATACACAGCATACAGCATAGGCAATAGTGCGTTCATGTGTTTATTTTGTTGTGTTCCTCGAATTGTTGATGGTGCACATTTAACTTGCTAAATGCAAGCTGCTTAGGCCTGGCGTCCTCCAAGAGGTGTCAAAAATGGCAAGAGCCAGTTGCGAAAGTGGCACGATTTACAGTTGTTAGTCCAACTTGGGCTCAAAACAATACGCGAGTTTTTCAGGTCTTTACCTATGAGTCATAGTTAGATACTGGAACATCGAGAAAATAATCGAAGTCAGCATACTAATCTTCAATAAACTGTAATATATTTATCCTTCTATAACTGAATGATGCACTAATTTAACACGTGTGTACAGTTTTGGGATAAATCGTGTACGTCCTGTGCCGAAGCTGTACTGTTTTAACTGGACATGTTGAAGACAGAAATAGTACTTCTTCAAGTAAACGATAGCTTCAATGTTACACACAGCATGTCGGGGCCCAGCAAGCAGTCGACATTTCCCTTGATTTTCCAGTGACTCTAGGTGTAATAAATTATATATATTTGGCCAACGTTCCAGTGGTTAAAGTGTATAAACACAGCGACAAGACCGGACGACAACAACGAACGGAATGAAACAGACTTTGCGTTGGTCGACGGGTTTTTCTCTGGGTTCTTCCTTTTCCACCACCACCGTTGCTCCATATCAATTTCATGTCCTCAAAAACACTCAAGACCTCGCTGTTATGAACTGACAAACTTTCTCCACTCTATCTTGTGAACGACCGTACTAATTTGAAATTATGCTGGCATAGTACTAAAATGTGTGTAGTGGATCATAAGTTTGTTGACAGGGGTTTCAGAGCTGCCAACATGATTCCACCTCCATTTGCTCATGGAGTCAGTCGTTACACGCCATCTAGAGAACATAGGGTGGATCTTTGAAAGTTTATTGCAATGAAAGTTTATGAAAATGCATGTATTTTTACCACTGCTTATGCTAAGTTAGCAATAAGAACTTGTATTGTGTGACGACCAAACCAATCACAAAATATAATTGCACTAGGGATACGGTTAACTGCCACGACAAAATAGGAACACGAAAAATATTTTTTTATGTCATCTAGAAGACAAACATTAAAACACGACACAGTGTCTTTCTTCGGTTTTGGGGGCTATGTTTTTAGGTCTGTTTTATCGATGCAATATAATAAATATATATATTTTTTAAGTTAGTTAGGTGTTAGTGCCTCGTCGTGGCAATTAACCTGTAGCAACCTTAGTTCATATTCCTCTGGCAGTCATTTTCTATGTTACGTAGTCAATAAGCCTTGTTTTATTCCTTTCATTTGCCAAAATATATTTCTGTTGAACGGTGACATTCATGTTCTCATCAAACTTAATATCAACAGAAGTTATTGTGGTGCATCTTCTCCTCTGTTTTGCTCTTTTCGTACTGTTGACATCGCCATACCCGTCGAAAACCACAACCCAGTGTTCACCATAATGCTTAATCGTGTAGGCTGCGTTTAATAACGTTGTCGTATTTTGAAGTAGTAATTCATCTATGCATTTAAATTACTGCCTATTTTCTTTCGTTCTCACCAAGGCGATCCGGGTTCGATTCCCGGCGGGGTCGGTCCCCGGATTTTCACATGTGGGAATCGTGCTGGACGATGCTGCAGGTCAGCGGGTTTTTTCGGGGATCTCCCGTTTCTCCTGCCTCTTCATTCCGGCGCTGCTCCATACTCACTTCATGTCACCCCTCACGAGCGCTAAAAACCTCGATGTTAAGCGCTGACCTAAATCTCTCACTCACTCACTCACTCACTCGCTTACTTTCTTTCTTTTTTTCTAATACAACCAGTATAATAAGACGTTTCAGAACTATGCTATTTTCAACATCCTGTATTTCCTAAAGTATTGATTTTATAGAAACATTTTTTTTTGTGGGACATTATGTGCTCTTTAATTTTGTACATGAAATGTTTTATGCTAGTTCAGGCGCTACTTAAGGAAAACCAATGAAATGTACATTTAATCCCCCCCCCCTGCTCTTCACCCACCGACGGGGACTTTTAATATGTTGTTCAGTATACTTCCCCCGACACCTCTGCAGATTTTCAAAACAACGCGATTTTTTTCCTAATCAGTGTTTTTTGGACTCAATTGCCTGGACTATATCTTTCTGCGGTTGGTTTGGTCGTCACACACCTCGAGGTTACATTGCCAACTAAACGTATGCAATGGCGTATATCCTCAAACCTATATATTCTCAAGAACACAGGGGAATTTATTTTCTGGAAGATACCCACCAGCTGTCGGAATCGTGCGCTCGCTTGTAGAATAGACCACGTGTCCATCAACTCTGCCATGTTCGTGAGAAGTAGCTGGAAGGTCTAGGTATTCCCCATAGAGATCTGACTTTGACTTGTTCGTGTGCCTCAAGAGACGGCGAAGAGGAGAGTTTCTGTCCTGACGAAGGTGAAGGTTGCTACTCGAGTTGCCCTATGTCGGGGAAATGAGTTTCGTCGTCTCCCGAGTCCTACATCTCCTTCCACCACCCCCTCCCTGCACACGTCTGGTCGACTGGATGTCGTGAGCGAGGGCTACCAGGGAGATCCCCGTAATTACTTATCTCGATGTGTCCCTCGCGCGAAATACGCGGAGGTTTTTACTGGAGAGCATATTCCCTCATCTCTTGCTTTCCTCACGGGATCGTTAATGCAGTTAAGAAATTGTAAATTCGAAGCGTGGCCAATTTAATAATAACGTGAAATTTACAAATTTTATCCCCCTCCACATAATAAAAGTTTTACAACCATATAGCTACAACGCAGTATCAAATTACAATTGATTATTTTGAAGAGGGTTAGCAGGAGAGCCATAAAAATCAATGCAATTAAGTTGAGAGACTGTGTTATCTTAACAAGTGTAAAGCAGCCATTAAGGGCTTTTTTTTTTTTTTTTGCAATTTTGAAATTACTCTCTTACTGTAGTGGTCACATAAAAATGATGATTTTCAAGTGGTGAATCATTTGGTTTTACTGCACGTAGTAGTATACTGGTACTGTCACGTGTTATTAAGTTGATAAAGCTGTGCGGTAGTAAAAACTTCATGATTTGTATTTGTTTTGAGTACGGATAAATTTTGCAGATGTTATTTTGTCTAATAAAACATTTCTATATACAACTGTTTTTACAAAATGATATGCCAAAGTAAAATGTTTTACTGGTTTTAAATCTCGCACATGGTAGTTACCTACGTACAGAACGGTGAAATTCGTAGCGTGTATATATATGTATACATAAATGTTTATTGTAAGTTACTTAATATAATTTTTAGTACCTCTGGTAGAAATATTTTTGTATTTAGATAAAATGTTCAAATTAGATATACCGTAATTATTTAAAAAATATTTTTAATGTATAAATTTCTATTTGTGATATTAGAGCTTTTGTTAAGAAACACTAGACAACTTGTTTTGCAGTGAATTATCGTATTGGTATAATACATTAGTTTTTACTGTGGGGAAGTTACAACAACAGTAGAATTTTGACTTGGACCTGATATTTTACAAAAAAATTCTAAAATACATTTTACAAGGAGAAAATATCACCTGAAGTACTGCAATTTAACAATATTTGTTACAAGCGTAAAATAATAATCGTTTCTTACAATACATTTTAAGTATTTTGTATTATCAGTAGAGCCTACGAGTTTTGGTGAAAAGAATCCTGCAACAGTATGTTTCAATGCCTTACATACACATCTGCAGGTCTGCTTCTTGATTATTGGCAGAATGTGTAGTTGCACAGGCGTGGCTCAACAGGAACAAGGTTACTGCGACACCACACGTCTGTAATTTGCGGGTAAAACCCCGAAACGCCGAGAATTTAGACAATCACTGACCACGAAGCAGAGCTGCTTATATGCACATAAGGCATTGAAACAAATTGTTGCAGAATTCTTTTCACCAAAAATCGTGGGCTCTAATTATCAGTAGCGCCAACCTCAATGGGAAACGGTTCATAATATCTTGTTTTATAACGAAAATTTTAGAAATTGCATTTCTTGTACCACATATAACGTAGGACCTATTTCATGTTACGATACGGTCCTTTAATACTAGCTTATTCAGCAGCATGATCGAGGCAAGGAAAGTGGTCCTTTGTGGTAACTACGTATGACTTACAGTTTTTATAAAAGCTTCACACATCTTCATTTTGCAATGATACGGTATATAGCAGGTTGACAAAAATATCGTTCATACTTCTATGGCATTAACTGCTATACTCTTCGCACATACTCTGGAAGACGAAATATTTAACATTTAAAATCTCGTGGTTCCTTTCACATGAATACTGACCTCTTGTACGACATCGGTTAATATTTGTACTGTTCCTTATTTTAATGTACATTCTCAAAGTCATTCACATTTCCACTGACATTTCACGTATGTGTGCTCGCTACACGGAAGAAAAAATTTCTATTCGGCTATCGCGTCACGTCCGTAATTTACCTGGCACCATAGTCTTAGTTGATTGGTCTACATAGTGTTATTCACGTCGTTTGTGTTGCGTTATTTTAATTCAGAAAATAGTCCAGAGAAATGTTCTAACGCAGCGTTAGGGACCCTTGTTTTTCGCGAAAAGAATTTTGAACACTTTGTTTTGGTGCACATCTGCAGTTCTGATTCGTGGTCAGTGATTTTGATTGAATATTTTATCTCTCACGAGCCTTGGGTTTCTACCAGCAGACCACAGACATGTTATGTTGCAGGAACGTTATTGTAATTGGCTCAGTCAAATGAGATACGACTCTTCGCATAGACACGCTGCAAATAACCATGAAGCAGAATTGCATATGTGCACGTAAGGCACTGAAACAAACTGGGGCAGTACTCTTTTCACGAAAAACACTTGAGTACAAAGTTGAATTATTCAATAGGTTTTATTGAGAACATGTATTCTAAAAAAATGCTCGACCACGCAGTTCAAAGATCCGCACCAAGGATTTTCGAGTGTGTCGAACATCCTCAACGTCTCGAATATTCCTGGCAGCTACAACGATGCGGTTAACCAGTTTATCTTGTGATTTAACCACGGCCTCTTTTATTAAGTTGTATATTTACCACATAAGAAATAATACTGGATTGATCTCGAGGATTATGGATGCCAATGCACCGGAGAAAGAAATACTGTACACGACTGAATTAGTGGCAAGCCATTCGCACGCTGTGGACTGAAGTGCCGAAGTGCCACTAAGTCACTATTAAGGCCATGCTCTCGTGTTTCTACTGGTTTTATTTTGCTAAAATTTTTTTTTAAAGTTTAAACCGACAGCAGATATCAAAAAAATCAGTTTGGCAGTTTTGTTTAAGGCCTCGCACTTTAGTTTCAGTGGTTTCAAAAATGTTTTTTTAAACTCGAATTAATACATATATCAAAAACTCGTCTTACAGTTTGTAGCTGAATTTTTCTGTTACAATACATCGAAACATATTTGTAGATTTTTGCCCCTGAAATATCACATATTTTGTTGTCAAATAAGCCAAAACGAAGCAAAATATTTTTTTGCTAGCAAACGGTAATTTTTTTTTTTTTTTTAAAACGCTCAGCCAAAATTGTGCATAGTATGACTGTACACAGTCGCAATTTTTCCCAAAGCACTTGGTTAAAATATTCGCGTTATTTGCAATTGTTTGAAATAAATGATGGATCATGGCCTTAAAACGGTTTTTGCCGTGATAGAAACCCGAAATATCAACAGCTTTGGGCAGCCAATAAGCGGAGAAGTTCTCCCATATCAAATGAGCTGCCACGTCCACGTCATTTCATTGGAGGATATGATTTTTGATAGCATCAAGTTCGTTGAAATAATTTCGGTGTTACCGAAGCAATGACTAAAATTAATAAGAAAGGAACACGTACGATACATTTTAAACCTAGTCTCAACTGCATGCAATATTTTTTTGTTAGAGTGCTGGGCGTGTAAAAATATTGCAGTTTCACATTTTAGCATTTTCACGTTTGATTTAGATCAACGACCACAACCATCATTCATGTATTATACAACTTGTACATGCACGCACTTTTATTTATAGTTGTGTTTTCGTTAAAAAAAAAAACGAGTTGATGTTATTACGACCAGAAGTTTCAACAAAATTATTACGGAGCACATACTTTTGCGTCTTTCCAGGTGTCAAGTTTTCCGTTTTCATGGAATTTTTTTTCCCGCACTGAAAATACAGGCAACTCGCATACCTGGCTTTCCAGCGGTAATAGCAACTAACTTAACTCATTCACAAGCAACGTTTGATGCTGTCGGTAAAGATGATTAAAAATATTCAGAACGATTTTCTTTTCACCACTCTTTAACGGTTTTCCCAGAAAATGTTTCACGACCCCTGCTAAACATTCTTGACCATGACAATCTATCTTGCTCGATTTAAACTGTCAGGTAGGAGTCCCGACTAAACTGCACGAAAGCGGGGAACCTTCAATGACCGTGGAAAGAGACTGTTTGTTGCTAATGGCATATTCGCGGATTACAGATGATAGACCCTAAAAAAGCAGAATGGAAAATATGTATAACATCGAGGTCTTCAGCGCTGGTGAGGGATGACATGTTGTGAGTATGGAGCAGCGTCAGAATGAAAGAGCGGGAGAAACGGGAGATCCACGAGAAAACCCGCTGACCAACGGTATCGTCCGGCACAATTCCTGATTGCGAAAATCCGGGGACCGACCCCGCCGGGAATCGAATCCGGATTACTTTGGTGGGAGGCGAGAGGTCTGACCATACGGCCACTGCGGCCTCTGGTGTAGAAGTATGTATATCATGCGAGATAGAAATTAGGTTCTTTAGTAAGAAATATACATTCAGTGATGAACTCTTATAAATAGAAAATACTTTCAGAAGTGTATTGACTTGTAGGACAATTAATCGCAAACTATTAACCCACGTGTATTTATTTACACTAGCACTGAAGTAAGTGTGAAAATGAAGGTAGTATAGTCTCGTAAGTTATCGAAATACGCATCTGAACTACTTCCATGCGACCATTTTTTAACAAGGATATTTCTGACTACGGGTGTGTGATTCTCGCAGAAAGGAAATCTTCTTTCAAGACAGCGTTAAAACTGGAAATTGGAAGCACTCTTAGAGTTTTTTTTATGGGGAGGTTACGGCATTGCAGTACCCGGGTCGCCGCTGGCCGATATATTTCCCGTCTCGTTAGCCGGTCGGTTTGCTCGTTTTCTTCTTCCCCGGCGTCCGTATTTTCTTTCCGTCTCCCGGGGGAAGGTTTTTTTTCCTCGAGGAAACTTCTCCATGGCCGGGGAGAGAATACCGTCTCGATGAGAGTACCGGGTGATCGAGCAGGGTGACACAGGTTGCTGGCGAGGGAGGCGAAGAGAACACGGAGTGGGCCCAGTGAATGGGCACTCGAGTAACAAAGGACGTCATCTGGAGAGCCCGCCTCGCGAGGTGGTCGATACAACGGGGGTGGTTATTCTCCTGACAGCGCGGCGGTCACGTGTGTAGACAGCCGTTACACTGATATGAGGCTCGATTATGTTTCTCCTTCTAGCTAGAGCCCACATCACTTGCCGTGCTGCATGTTTCTTCTTTGCTACCTTGCTCAAGATTTCAGCAAATCTATTGTGAATAATGACATTATACGTGGTTTGGGTTTAAGTGAGCACTCAAAATGACCCTTCTAAATTTATATTTTCAGCATATCCGTATCTTTCCGCGTGTTGCAACTAACGACGGGAAATATCTAACCTCTCTGGTCACGTCAATACATATTTGCGTTTGTAAGTTAAACTGTGCGGTCAGTAGGAATCTATGCAGTTTGATAAAAATATATATTTATTATGTAAAGTACAATTACATATGTTTTGATTGATTTTGTTTAAGTATTGTGGTTGATTTTCATTACGTATTGTATTTAAAAAAGGAATATACACGGAACTATATAGCGCAACTTCGCTGCCAACCACAGAAGCAATAAGGCAACTATAGTTAATGTTGAATTAAGGCTAGTGATCTTTTTAAAGGAATATTTTTAGTGATCGCTTTATCCCGAACGACCTGAGCGTAAATAGTTTCCTTACCTTGCATTAGCCTAGATATTAAACATTTAAAATAATTTATAATTTAATGTAATAAATATCTCTAGTCGTTTAATAAAAACCAAATAAAAGTGATAAACTCAGAACTATGTTTGCAAATCTATTAAATGTGTTCCAAGTGTACGAAGGAAAAAAACCTGGAAGAATATGAGGGATTATTGCGACCAAATAGTTAGGTACAAATTATGATATATTTGTGACAAAACTATGAAAGGATTCTCCAATACGAAAATTATTTTCGAAATCACTGTAAAACTTCCGGATGTGGCCTTAGACAGTGGAATAGATACGCAGGCGTGCCACCTGGAGCACGGTTATCAATCATTTTTTGCTCTTTAGTAGCTTTAATTAAATCTAGGAATTGCCTTCGTTGCAAGTTTCAAATTTCATGATTTCTAAAAAGGCAGATGCAAATTTAGAAATACTTTAAAAAAATTTACTTGTTGAAAAGGGGAAGTTGTGTGCCTCGTAGGAGTGTAGTTCTTACACAAACCGGACAACAGAAGCAATTTCCATTAAAACGAAAAGGCAAAAATATTATTTATGTTTGAGAAAGTAAGATTCTGTCTGTTGTACAAATTGTTATATTTCTTAAGTTTCATGCATGCATTATACGTACTCTTTCGTACTAATTGTCCTAGCGTTTTTTAAGTTTTTACTCCTGCATTTTCATTAACAAGTTATTAAGTTCTTCACTGTTAAAAATTTCCGTGAATTGACGGGCAATTTTACGTAAACGTCTGTTTAATTAACGGAAACAATATTTTGTAACACAGTTATACACATTTATGTTTCATTAATTAAACATATGACAAACTGCGAAAAGAAACTAAATAAATAACCGAACGCATTATTGCGCCTGCATCCTAAAGAAGTCACATAAATATGCGAGTTTCAATAAGTGGAGCGAGTTAACCTCCGTAAATTAACGGATACTTCTGGAGAATGTTTTACCAGCACTTCTCCATAAAACAACGAAAATTATTTTTAACAGTGCCATCTAATGTTTGTGAGAGTTTTTAGCAACTGTTGTTTAGTACGCCATAGTAACATACTAAATATTCCACTGACATTCGGTACCACTTGAAATACTCTCGTGTACACCGTTATACATTTAAACGGAAATGTACCGTTAATAAATGGAAACGGTGTCCGTAAAAGTAAACTACGGAAAAGCCTACAGTAAATATACACTACGGAATCGTACGTAATATGTCCATAAGTCTGTGGACACTTGCACGGAAAAAAATCGAAAATTTATGGGTTAGACAGATGTAAATATTACGGACATATTATATAACATCACCGGGAAATCTGCAATTCTGTAGAAATGCAATTGCAGCATTATAAGACATGTAAATATGGCTCAGTTCCGTGTGATAAAACAGTTTTACGGAAACTTCCGTTGGATTAGGAACTAGGTTTCCGTGAATTTACGGAGGTATCCGGAGAAATTTTTACCGGAAATTTCGTAAATCGACAGGGAAAAGTTTTTACAGTGTTGTCATTTTCATAGCTATTTTGTTTTTTTACATTTTTAATAACATTGATTCGTAGTAAGAAAAAGCTATATGCCTTAACTTCACCATTCACCAAAGACAAATAAATAAATTAAAATAAATACATTTTTATTTAATCACATGTAAGATCAAAGTGTGTAATGCTGTAAAACTGAATGCACTGTACGTTTATTAATAATGCATTCGATATTAATAAAATTATCTTCATCGACATGCCACGTCTTATAAAGTTTTTCACTTAAAATAATTGGAATTCTTTTGTTCGTAACATCGAAATGTGTGTGACTTCTAACGTACATATGAAAAAAAAAAAAAACTGACATCATATGCTATAAATGTAAAAGCTATGTTCCCAGAAGTTCAGTAAGGTGAACTGTTTTTATCAATTCGCTGCCAGCTTAACTACGAGACGCAATTTAGTGCGTACTCTAAAATAATTCTGAAAAAAATATGAAACTGCAAAGGTTTAGTGTGAAAGTCTATTAACATTCCAAGAATAGTAAACCAGTAAATGAGTCAAATATGATTTGTTTCTAAATGATTTTACTTATACATGAATTCAGTTAGGGTAAGTATTCGCGTACAGTGCCAATCGTAAATTGTGATGTTATTAAACTTCAACAGCTAATTATGAATAATGCGAATTTGGTTATCGGTGACCTAAATCACGCGCGATAATGCTACATTGTGAAACTACAATATTTTCACATTACTCAGCACTCTTAAATAAATGTTACATGCAGTTGAGACTTAGTTAAAAATGTATCGTACGTACTCCTTTATTACTAATTTTACTCATTGTTTCATTATAACCTAAATTATCTCTACAAACTCGATGCTTTTAGAAATGATATCATCAAACGAAATAGCAGCTTTTAAAACGGTTTTTGGTGTAGCCCTTGAAAAGTTTTTGCTCTGTATTGTATCATTACTGCAGATTAACGCGTTTTCACCGGCTTATCCAACTAGCCCCATTGCGGCAATTGAAAATTATTATTCTCGAGAGGAACAGGACATTCACATTCCAATTACGGTTCGGATATAGTCGACACGTTCCCTCTACGCTACCTTCAAGCGCGATTATCATGTTACCTGGAGTTCATGCTGTAGTTTACCATTGTATCATTCTGTTATATCTCACAGTCCTAGTGATCCACAAAGTGCCTCATAGTCTTTGTTTTTAATAACACTAGTAATTAGCCATGTGCTTAGTTTTAATTTCACTCTCGATTATGCATTACATATCTCACTCTTCACTTTCTTTACGTTTGAAATATATTCGTCTGCGACTCGCCGATTATAGCTTTAAAATCCGAGACTTATTTTCAGTGCACGCGGACAAATTTACAGTTTGATGCGTGCTTAAAGATTCCTGTGTAAAAATATAAAATCCGAAACTAATCCTCAAAACCTGTTTTCAAGAATAAAAATAATCATTGAAATATGAATGAACAGCAATGTATTTAAAAAATGGTGGCAAAAACAAATATGAAAACATCTTCCTGAAGTGTATTTATAATAGACGGCTGAGTTTTTATTACAGACATCCAATAGATTAAAAATATTGAGACACACACGAATATTGTAGAGTATGATGGAAGAAACAAATTTGCCAAATATGCAAACTTGACATCCGATATTTACACTATTGTACCGTATTGTAATGACCTTAAAGTGATAGCTAAGACAGAGAGTATGAAGGCGACACATTTAACGTATTGAAACTGAAAACAGGGCCGAACTCGGGACGCAGGTAAGATGTAGAGCGACTCGGGTATCACAATTACCAACCGTACAATACACATATCTCCAATAATTTAATTTTAAGTTAAGGTATTTGAAACAATTTCAGTAATGAATGTTTGTTATTAAAATATAAACTTTTAAAATTTATTTAAAACAACGATCGTAATATTTTATTACATGTAATTTATTACTAGAAGTTTAAGGTTTTTTTTGCAAAATGTAGCTATGTAAGACATAATTATGATTAAATAAGCACTCTTACAATATATTTTTAAATATCGCTAAAATTAAATTCTAGCTGGTTATTTCGCAGTGTCACGAAACGTGTAGCTTACAATTTGATTCCACGTACAAAAATGAATTGAGGTATTCCATTTATATAGGGTTCGTGTTTTTGAATGAGGTCTCAGTATTGTACAGTCGGGACCTGTCGTTTACTGGTATATTTTTTCCTTACATAGTCGTGGAGTCATTGGTCCGAAATTTGAAGTACGTCTCTAGTTTATTTGCTTAATTATACATTTTATCTCGTTGCACTTCTCCGACTGAAGAGTAACTATGAAGTGCGTT
>PNEQ01009292.1:151711-171088 GCA_003012365.1 Medauroidea extradentata
TTTTTTTTTTTTTTTTTTTTTTTTTTTTTTTTTTTTTTTTTTTTTTTTTTTTTTTTTTAGTCTAATTACTTTCTTGACGGAATCATATTTTTGTCTGTCTCGTTCCCACTTTCACATCTGAATAAAATCTGTGATTCGCGGTATTTGTAATCTAAAGTGATGAAATTTTTTCTAGTCATGCAAGTTTTATTCAGATGCCGTCTTACTAGGGACTGTTTATGCTTGAATCAATTCTCTCGCGCCTATGCAGTTAGTTGAAACTAAGCGGTTTGTTGCTCTACGCACCATATGCTTTAGTTTATATCACAAGAAATAAAATATTTGTAGCCATTCAGAATATAGCTTAGTAGCAATGCCTTTGATTGTATCTACCATACAAAAAAATTTTAATTTAAACATATGTGTTTAGTTAGAATAATTTCCAATTACAATTAAGGCAACTGCAACTAAAAATATTTAATGTTTAGCTTATTGAGACTGGAAACACAAATCAGTGCAGATTTTTTCGGTGGATTATTTGTAACCAGATGAGTAACTGTGCAAATTGGCTTATATTTATCCACGGCAATGTTATTCACTCATAATAGAAGTACTTGAGCCAATATTCACTCGTACTTAAAATAATACCTAATTGTGCATAAGAAAATGAAAGTAATACCCGTAACTTACGTGAGATTAAGTTTCATTTGCGGTAGGTTTCCGTTCTGGGTTATAGTTTATATTAATTACAATGTTGCCCACATCTGAATCAATAATGGTGATGAATTTCACTAAACCATCAACAATATATTTTGGAAAAATATTTGATGACAGTTTACCTAACATATATTTTACCAAAAAAGCAGAACTCGAGGTTTCTGACATGGGGAAAAAAATAGAGAATGTCCAGACCAAAGTTTTTGAAACGTAATAGTTTACGTTGGCAAAATTGCTATAGATAAATATTTTGGGCATAAAAATACAAATTCACGAATTATTGTTAGACTGCTAGCGAAGTATAATTTGCCTACAGTTTCAATAGTTCGACAGATGTAAAGAATGCAACTGAGCTCTAAGTATTTCGTACAGCACCTGACAAGCTGTTCGAATGTTGCTGTTTCAGTTCGTTCAAATGATGCACCTTTTACTGTTCTACTGGCACAAATTGCTTTAAAAGCACAATGCTGTTAAGCTTATATATCAGCGGCCAGGATACATGGCCTCTTCCTAGCCAACGTTCAGGAAACACCTTGTTAAAACAGTTCGTAACTTCTCGATGAAAGTGAGGAGGTGCACTGGAAGCTGAAGAATCAGCGTTTTGTGAAATGTGGAACGTCAACACATGCTTAAACTTTGGCGTAACCTTGTCATACTGTAAAAATGTGTTCTTAAAAACCGTTTACTATACGTTGCTGAGCAATCTAGGTAAAAGGTTCTCGCAAAACCTATACTATACGTCGGCTATTCAGTAGTAATGATCTTCAACACAAGACACGGTATGTGGGCTTTGACGCCTCGTCGTTAGCGAAGTCATTGAAGACTACGACGTAAAACTTGGCACAATGACAGGGACTGCAAAAAGCGGTCATGGCCTTTGTTAACGAACCATCCCAACATTCGTCTGGAGCCAGTTTGAGGAAAACATTAAAATGAAAACCAAAATCAGGATGGCCGGAGTCGGGAATCGAACCATGGATCCTCTCAACGCTAGTCCTACTTGTATCAGTTTCGCCACCTCTCTCGCTCGCAACGAAAGTGTGCCTTCGAAGCACGCAAACCCAAAATTTTATTTTTCAGGGTAGATAAGAATTTTATCACAGTTCGCAATTTTACAAAGCTGATACGACATTTTGCGAGAAAATATAACTGAAGTTAAAGTAATATCAGTTATATTTTTTCGCTTTACATTTTTATTACTAACATAATTTGGCTGAGTCTATTAAGAATAACGTATGGCGTAAAATTTCATCAAAATGAGTGTCTTTAATGGAAGCGCAGTAACGCATAATTAACAGCCTGCACAATTTTTTTTGCTGCCGTCACATTTTCTGCTAAAGTGTAATTATTTCCGAGAATTAATTTTTTATGAACCTCAACGGAGAGACGACGACTTCACAAATGAGAAATTACTCCGCTAAGTTAATTAATAAAACAACGCCAAGCAGGTATGCGGGTAAAAAAACCGCTAGTTATTTTTAATTTTGTTGTTTACCGAATCAATATTTTCATTTTATAATTTTCTCTTTTGTGCACGAATGTGGATAAATACACGTCTTCACCAAATTCATAGTGTTTGTGTGTATACGCTCAAGTGGGCAATGTTATACTCTTAAGATAGAAAACAAACGCGTCTGTTTAAACTTACACATTCTGAGTTTTCAAGCCAAAAGTATAACTTTTCGGTGCTTATACCTTCAAAGTGATCACAGAAATACACTGTAATGCAAGCATTACTGCTGCCGTGAAAGTTTAGAACATGTAGCATGCTGGAAAATACAAAAAGCAAAGACTTAATGTTTGTTGTTATTTTGGGATTTTCATTCGAGTTGGCACGGAGCTGCTCAATGTAACGTCACGTAAGCGTTGTTGCAAGAACAGTCGTGATACAGTAAAATTCCATTACAATATGTAACTGAAATTAGTTTAAACATCACGTCCTTGCCAAGTTCCTCATGAAAAATCTACCAACTTGACTAGTCTTGTTAACAATGATGGGCAACTTCTAGCTCATTTATGTTCGTGGAATCCTGGTCAATAAATAAACACCAAAAGGGGTAAAATTTTCCAAATATAAAACTTATTTTGGTTACATATTTTTCGTATAGTAAGTTATCAACAGACGTTTTATATAGTCATTATGAGAATAAGTAATTGACTTATCGAACTAAACTACAGCAACAAGAAATTACTACTTTTCAAAGTTTAAAGAGGTAGTTCGAACATTAAATAAACAAAAACATTACAATTAAATACAGGGTTATTTTACCACACTTTAAATTAATTTTGACCTGCACTTAAAGGAAAAGGACATCTCGTGGATACACCATAGACATGTCCTGGAATAGCCAATGATGTAAAAATTTTAACTACAAAGTTTCGTAAATATGTTTTAGTTATTCTTAAAATGGCTACACAATAACTTCTAAATTGTGACCTTGGCAGCCAATTGTACAAAAAAATTGTAAGACACCATAATCTTACGGCATGTTAAATAAAACATATGCTTTCGATTTTACGGAAAAAGTACTAATTTTCTTTTGGTTATGGTAATTATAAATATTTCCAAGGGAGGTGTTACATTTGGTGTTACCTTTCCTGTGTTTTACTTAAAGAGAGCGTAGTACATTAATAAATGATAAAAGCATTAATTGAAAATAGCATGTTCCTCGCAGCCAAAAGAGCAAATCTTAATATATAAAATTGTGTCCTGACTGACACACTCACTCACTCATCAACGCACAGCCCAAACCGCTGGACTTAGAACCTTGAAATTTTGAGGGAAGCTTCCCCTTGGCCCGTATACACCCACTAAGAATGAACTTTTAGAAATTTGATGATTAAGGGGGTGAAAAGCGGCGAAATGTGTTTTCAAGAATCCTTGATATCTCATTAACCGGGAAACATATAATTTTTTTAACTTCAAAATATTGCTCAAACAAATGCATATGCACAATTTTTCGATTTTGTGAAATTCGAAAATTAATGAGGTGGAAAGCCGTAAAATGTGTTTTTCATTAATCCGTGATTTCTCCTAAACAATTTCAGACAGTGAGGTAACTTTTTTTCTTTAAAATTGTGTTTAAGTAAATATCTAAAAAATATTTTTAGAATTTTTCGATATTCGTCCTTGAAAGCTCTTAAAAAATAAAATTAGATTTTAATTATTCCCATTTATCTCGTAAACTAGTGGAAATATTGAAATGGTTTTCGCTTTAAAATAAATCTTACGTAAAAATTAAAAAGTCATTTCAGGATTTTTCGAAATTCGTCCTTGAAAGCTTTTAAAAAATAAAATGTGTTTTCAAATCATCTGTACCGCTTATACAAGTTGATATATCGAGATGATTTTTAAATAAGAATGAAGCTTATGTAAATATCTACAAATCAAATTCAGGATTTTATGAATTTCGAAAGTTAGGGATGTGAAAAGCAGCAAAATGTTACAGTCTCCCGAAAAAAGAGAATGATCATGGATAAATAATTCAACAGTTGTTTCTTTTTGCCAACCTACTAATAAACCTCTTTGGACTGTAGCCTGTACATACGAAAGAATTATCACGACCTGCCTTTAAGCATTCACTCGGGTATTGCATAAAGTTTGTGGTGTGGGAGGGATGGGGTTACGGGTTCGTATCCCGTACAAGACTTTGCGATGGGAATTACTATGACATCATACGAGCATATTGCGCGCGCTCTTTACACTGAGCTAAGACAATTTATAGTTCTCTGTTATTGAGTACGCTAACTGTTAAATGCATTCATCACATATTTTATCCAGAGTTACTGTTTATATTACATAAATTCACGCGGGCAAAGCCGCAGCCGGGAAGCTATTTTATAGAGAAATAAAGATGAATTAAAACAAATATGTTCTGCAATTAAATTACGCTGAGCGAAGTAGACTGGATAAAGCTATTTGTACTTGTTGTTTTGAAGATATACAGAGAATATAGTAACACCATAAATTAATACGTAATTAAAAGTTTGTTACTCTTTTCTATAGTACAATCGGGCGAAGCCTTAAAGGGACAGCTAGTATAAAATATAATGATAGAAACACGAACAATATTAGACAAATTTTTGTAGCGATTCGGGGACTTATTTCTAGGAACAGTTTCTTACATGGGAATTTCATAGATTTGGTTGAGGTGCGAAATGTTATGCTAAACAAATGCGAGTGAAAGATTTTGGTCAGCGCTTAACATCGAGGTCTTTAACGCTGGTGAGGGGTGATATGATGTGAGTATGGACCAACGCCGGAACCCGCCGACCAATGGCATCGTCCGGCACGATTCCCACTTGCGAAAATCCGGGGACCGGCCCCGCCGGAAATCGAACCCGGATCGCCTTGGTGAAAGGGGGAATGGTCTAACGAATCGGCCACCGCGTTTCCCTGAAACAAATGCGTCCCTTTTTTTTCTTATTTTAGACATAAATTGCGTTTAAATCTTATTCTTAAGAAATGTTTGTATCTATCATAGTTTTTGCGTAATTAGTCATAAACGTCAAAAGTTGAATTTTGCGGTTTTGTGTACGCCACTAAAACCAACTGATAAACCAAGCCGAATTAATTTACAGAGTATAACAATGCTGTAGGCTGTGATTTGAATCATATAAAAAATGTATGTATATTTTTGTATAAAAATTGTTGAAATATTTAAATTTTAATTTCAAAATTCAGCATTTTTTTATTAAATACAAAATTATTTTATTCGTTGTTATACACTGCGAATTTTTTTCGGTTTCTTATGTCAGTTGGTTTTAGTGGCGTACATAAAACCGCAAAATGCAAAATTTGACCTTTATGACTCACTACGCAAAAACTATGAGGGATATACAAATTTCCTAAAATGAATATTTAATCACAGTTTATGTCTGAAACAAGAAAAGAAAAAATGTTGGTACAAATATAAAAATAAAAAAGACGTTGGAAACTGAGGTGAACCACGCCCTTAATGCATGCACCGGGAAAGATTATTGTGCCCGAAGGCATCTCAAGCCACGTCGGCATTTTTTCACCTTCTGCAGAAATCTTCACAATTTGTCACTTTGTTTACCCGGCGGAGCTAGTCCCGGGGCCATCTCGAAGCAAACGAAGCGAGCAGACGACGCCGTCGGTTTAATCAAGCTGAAGAGCTCAGGAGGAGGCCACAAGGGCAGATAGCTGATCTCATCCGTCTCCATTGGCCGGGCGATAAGCGGGAGAAATATCATTAGCCAGGTCGCTCGGCTCGTGAAGGAAAAAAATAACTGGGCCGCAGCTCTTCCCTGATTGTCTGAACGTGGCCGAGGTTCCGAAATTAAAACATCTACGACGAGCTGTAGCCGTGTTAGTCAGCGCAGATATTTTCGTAGACCGTAGACCTTGGACTATGCATAGGTTTAAACGAATATTCGCAGGAAAAAAGCGGAAATAAGGATCCTTCTCAAACCACTGGTTTTTGTTAATTGTCGATAAATTATTATTTTGTGTCTGAAATGGACACAGTACGTTTCTATAATGGTTTAGGTGCAGCTTATGTCATGCCTGGATCTTATCGGTATTCTTAAACGTGAAATATTAAGCCGCAAAACCTTACAAAGGACGTAGCCTAATCAATAGGGTTAGGAAATCGGCAATTTATCCTTGGCTGAAACTAACTACGCATGTGAAGCGCGTCTATACGCGGCTACAAATGTTACAACGTAGTTTGCTGCTTGCTTGTCTAATGTTTTGTTTTTGATAAAAAGAGAGAAAACAAAAACAGTTTAACCACATAGAAAATAAAACCTTGTGGTAGCAAGAATGCTAACTAATAGCCCACAAATGTTTTTAAATCCTGAATAGTTTAAATTAAAGAAATTAGTGACTTCACAAACGTTTCTGTATACACACAGTATTTTCAAGTGTGATAACGTAACTGTTGTGGTAGCTCAGACGCTGAGGCGTAGGCACGCCTGTTATTTCCCTCGGATCCAAATCCAGGTCACTCAGAAATATTAAAAGTTTAATTTTTTTTAATATAATGTAGCACAATGAAGTAAAAGTAAATTTAACGTTTACTTAGAAAAATATAGTTTCTAAGTATTAAAATAACGAAATAATGAGAACATGTGTTGACATGAATCCAGTACCACTGTTGAAACATTTAATTTTGATTTCTTGTAAATTGCAGCCAGTCTTTGAGGAAACCACTTCTGATGTGCAGAGTAAACTATGTGACTATTTTCTTTTAAATTATTTATGCTTAAGAATGAAAAAAAATATATATTGTGTGTATGAACAAAAACATTGTGAACCAACCTACTTACGAAATAAGCGAATGGAAGTGTTATATAGTTTTGATTCAAACAAAGAAAAATCCGAAGATAGAATTACAACATATTTTCAGCAGCGTGGGTAGTTATATTTTTATTTTAATCACACGTGTACACTAAATATGCTTAATATAGATACAAATATACGAAATTATATCTTTGTTTATTCATGTGACGCTATCTCCTAGCATAGTGAACCAACAAATTTAGAAGTAATAGACGAACAATGTTGAAATTAAATTTTTTTTTTAATCGGGTCAGTTGATGTAAAGAACATCTGTTATAATTAATAGTATTCATGACATGAGCTGTTTGAAATTAGAGGACGTACGTTAATTTTACATGTTTTATAGAAATAGAAGCTGCATGTGTTTTAGATGGATAACCTTGTCAACAAATTATGTAATTTTTATTATACTTAAATGCGAACATTTTTCTAAGCTAATAATGTTTTAAAATATCCCTACATTTGTTTTATTAAAATAAGACGGTTGCATGTGGCTGGTAAGTAAGAAAACAAATCTTAATGTAATATTTATGGTTTTGAGCTTCTATGCCGAAATTCACTGTGCGAAACCTAACTAATATTTCACAATTTGCCTCCGCCGGGTACATGTGCCGTGTATTTATTATGATTTATACTGGCATGGATGTAAGAACCGAAGAATGTATCTCAGTGTTTGTTTTGTCTCTTTTCTTGAATCCCCGAGGTCGGGTAGGGATATGTAAGACCGTCCGTCTGGAGCAGGATGGGGAGAAATATTTGTCAGTCAGAAAGAATGGTGTGAGGGAGGAGGGGGAGAATTTTGATGCAGCTGTGCTACGAGGCTGTTGGTAGAGGGCAAGGGTGTGGGTAGAAGGATTCAGGGCGAGGGAACAAGGACTTCGGAGAAGGATGCGCCCTGTCGTACATATTTCAGTATCGTCTTGTGATCGAGGTGTGTGAAAGTGATGGTGAGTGATATGAAGATAGGCAGTGTTGACCTGGGGAGTTTTGACACGAGCCAAGGCCGTTCGATAACTCGCCTGAAATATTTCGGAAGGTGGTTTCTTGTGGAGGCGCCTTTTATGTACGTAGTTTACAGTCTTGATCAACTGCGCCCTTTAAATAAGGTTTTACAAATTACTTTATTTTAGCAAGATATCAAGACATTTGTCATAGTTTAGTGTTATCGATCTTGACTATACTAAAAACATTGTCAGATAATACCGCCTACTAATTGCATACAGCTTTTTCGCCGTCGTGTGACACAATACATCTTAACAATGTAAAAAAAAAGAAGCTGTTTTATTTAACGCCGTTTTTAGATGTATAGCGAAAATGCGAATTCAAAACTCGTATTTCAAGGACGCGTTTAGTTACGCAGAAATTTATAACACATAAATTGTCAAAATTTGTTTCCAACGTTTAACTTTTCGTTTATTTGTAATGTCTGTGATTTGACACAGTTCCACTTGGAATTTTTAAAGTTTTCTTTTATATGAATACGTTATTGACTATAGCCAATTCGGCATTTTTGGGTCGATTTTTTTTCATTCTTGGTTTTCTGAGACGTAATATCACCGAAACAGCATATGTCCATAATGGTTCACTAAATCATTATATACTACAGTTCAAAGTGAATTTTTGTGTAAATTAACGCTGAAATCGTTTTTCGAAATCCATAGGAATTCAATAGACTACGTTTGAAAATAAATAGTAGTAAAGAGCAGCAAATATTTTGTAGCATAATTTCTTGCGCTGGAATAAAAAGTTACAAAATTATGACATCGCAAATAGTTGACCAGAAACGCATCATACTAGTTACATGTTTTCTCCCAAAGTTGGCAGAAATTATTTACCATGACTTAACTTTTTTTTCTGGAAATTTTCAACAAACCTATTTTTTAGTGTTAATTTGTGTACGATATCCCATTAAAAATCCTCTTTTCGCATATTTTCTGAAATTAAAAAATATCCCTAAACCCAAAATTGACCACTAAAGAAAAAGACACAACACATAATCCTGCTGCATGTAAAAATTAAATAAGACGGCACTCCTGTTGCCAAGTTAGCTCTAACTTGTAGTCCAGACGCCACATGGTCCCATAATGCAGTCTGAACTATGCGATCCTGTCGGTTGCCTCATTGATACACAGCCATTAACAAACTGGCCTGCGTGTGAATGGATGTTCTATACCGACGTTAGATATCAGCATTGAAAGGTGAATATACTATGTTCAAAATGTATACAAATTTTCTAAACATTTCAGACATCTTCGAATTGAACATTAAAAAAAAAAAAAAAAAAGTCCCGTTTAAAACGAGCGGCGTTTTCATGCACCCGTGTTTACGATACCATTCTTGCAGCCGAGTATAGTTGTACAGTAGAGCGCAGATATGGATGGTAACATATAACAGATGTAACAGATGGTAGAGAATACGGCAACGTTGGACTAGTACTTCTGTTAAAATATACTTTTCAAACCAGACTATTGCATTATGTCTTTCATTGATTCTTGCAACGGGACAGAATAACGTAGTGAACTATTGTGGACGTACGACCATTGCAATATTATGTCGTATTCTGGGACGTCATAATATTTGGAATGGCGTATGTCCACAATAGTACAGTACGACAGACTATAGCGGTTACTTCCCTACAGTTTATAGTGATGAGAAAGGATTGTGGGCGAGAAAACTCGCCGGCTAATAACATAGTTCAGCACGTTTCCCGCAGGAAAAAGAGAGAAATCTTGCGAATAACTGAACGTGGATCATCGTGTTGTAAAGTGATTGGTGGGACCACTATACCTCCGCGGCTCCTGTGTTCGACAGTGACAGATACTTTTCTTGCAGGAATTGTCTCTAAAGAGAGAAAACATTCTTTTTGGCTTTCGAGTGATAATGTTTGCTTCGAGACGCCCATTTCTACGTCCGAATAACGAGGGAGCATTTCAGTGACAATGCAGCGGATTTATACAGGCGTGGTCTGCAAAGTAATGATTTCTTGATTTCCTATTTGGTTCTTAAATTTTTCTTGTTGTACACTATTTATGAACGTGTGTATAATATTTTTAAACTGCTGTACACATAGGCCCAGACTAGAAGTACTACTTATGCGAGTTTAGCTACTCGATTCATAGTTCATGGTTTCGACCTATGGTGAAATACGAAGAGCCTGTTACTCCTTGGAAGACAGTACTCGTCTAAAATTGGAGGAATAACAGTGCGACTAAAATAACTTTAACGTAAACGATCTGTTCTCTTCTTGTCTTTTGCGGGATCGAGTGTATATACCATCACGCGAAATAATAAATAATACTTTTCTTCACTCCATCAAGGTTGGCAGACAGTCAATTTTCAGGATGAGGACTACAGAAGAACTCAGTCACATACGTGTGATACAGTGACCAATCGAGTTCGGGAAGACAATTATTGTGGGAAAGGGCGAGGAAAGGTGAAGAGAGTTTCCACGTGTATTCACTTTTGGATCAAGTGTGACGAAAGGAGAGAAGGGGTGAGTTAGTGTTTTGATATATTTAAAAACAATTTTAAAGATAACTGCAGCACTCTCCTACGAACACTTCTTAATTAAACACCAGCTTATTGATTAAATAAGTAGACAATTTATTAACTTCTTATCATAATATTTTTGGAAATTACAAAGAGAAAAAAAATTCGGTCAATGTCTTGAGCATTGCTCGTTATTGTTGCTGTAGGAAGGAAGAAGATATGTAATATTTCCAATCATATTGATTGATAGGCTTAACTGCCACTGTACTTAAAAAGTATTGAAGTAACCTATTGACTAACGCTAAATAGTAACGAACATCAAAATTAAGAAATGTAGTATACTGACAAAGTGGAATATATGTAGAAATTAAACAACTAAAGTTAATGAGCCCTATCACGCTGTTATTTTAGTATTACTATTCTAAGGATTTTAGTAAAACATAAGGGATAATATCGCAGATTATACAAATCTGAGGTGGCTGTAATAGTTTGACTTTGGCTAAGGAAAAGTTTATTATTTTATTTGTACGAAATAGTATTAGACTTGTATAAGTTATCTGCGATTCGTAACTTATACTTTGAACCTCATGTTATTTGAAAAAAGAACATGCGTAAGTCGGAACGGTTACGTTTTATACACACGAATAAAATATAAAATAACCGAACTGCTTACAGAAAATTCAACACGGACGGCTAAAGTGTCATACCACGATTGTTTTTTAGGAACTTCTTAGCAAAAGCTATTATGCAAAAATTGAGAGCCACAAACATATTTAATTTATACAAAATTGATTTAAGTCCTGCAAATGTTAGCAAAAATAAGAAACAGTTCCATATGCGATTTTATAGGTGCATTAAATCAAATCATCCAATCATATTTTGTTCCGAATTAACTTATTCCTTAAAATAAGTTTTCATAATTTGTGCATTAAAATAAGCAGGATTGCAATATTTGCTACTGTATTTAAACATTCCCTTGGAGTATTTACATGCAAATAAAAACAGTTGAACATTTTCTCATCAAGTAGAACATCATAAACAAGTGTTTTCGTTTCCAACGATTTCGTGAGCGCACGAACTACTCACCCTAGTTTCATCGATATCAGATGAATGATGTAGGAACACATGCGTTAGCATTACAGAGGTAGACATACATTAAATAACTTGTGTATAGAAGAAAAATGCAATAATGTTGCGTTAAGAGTGCATGGCACATGAACTAATCTGAAAACTTACCTGATATTTGCAGGTATTACAAAACCGATAAAAATGCAAAACCTTGAAAGAACATTTCTCAGAATTTGTCAGCAATTATTTTATCATAAAGATTCAGAGATTTTTTTTAACGATTAATATGAAATTTGTTTGTAAGGCAAAATATTTACTGACAACGTATAAAAGTATTGTCGGATTGTTTTAATTCTTAATATTGTTGGAAGTAACTGGACAATTTCATGCATTATATTAAGCATTGTTATCTTTATATTTTTTATGTTATTTATTTGTTGAAACCCCCGAAAAAAAACGAGAGGTGTTGCAAGTTTGTGTGCGCCTAGGGCATCATAGTTCCAAAACGGATGGACCGATTTTTATGCTCCTTTTTTATTTGAAAGCTTATTTTATCAGGATGGTTCGTAGCTTTACTTAATGAAAATTTTTCCAGCTGTTTAAAATTTTTGAGATCTTTTTCGAGGAGTTGTGAGAATTTCATAGCCACATAATGGAAAAATATTTATTGTTGATTTCCTCACTACTCCCTGGCGACGCATTTCTGAGTAAGTTACATTGTTTCTTCCTAATTACTTTTTTATTCATTCAGTCAGTCATCTGGAATTTTGGCACATGTTTGTATATCCGCACATGCGCGTTGTCTTTCTATTTCAGTATAGTCGTTCGTTGTAACCATGTGTTTAGCACGTATTGTAATCATAACAAATATTAAATCATATGAAAATTCTTCGGAAGGTTGATATTTTATCTTGTAAATGTTATAAGCTTTAAAAATGTATTAATTTTGTGCTGTTTATTTATAGTTAAGTTGAAAAAACTTGCGTATTACAGTATTACTAAGTGTAATAATAGGGGTCTATTAATAATTGTATATTAAAATACTAGCACAAATACTAAGCCTGGCTCTGTCAAAATTACTAAGGAAATAATAATTTTTAGCAAAATTATTTGATTTGAGCAGTTATAAGAAGTTTTATGGGAACTGACTAACTGCTTTTTCTAGAAACTGTCATTGACAAGTATTTGCAAGATTTTCTGAAAACTGCCGGGTTTCTTTTTTGTATTAACTTGGGTTTCCAATAATTTGGCGTTGCAAAAGTATAGCACCAACAGTTACACTGAAATTGTACGTATGACATGAAGTTTTTTTTCTGGTTCGCTTTGAATAGTCTTAATTTGCAATTTGTACGGTGATGATGTTGTTCAGAGTAAATAAAATGATCGTGTTTTTCTTGCAGGGATGATGTAATTTTAAACTCTTCTAAACGAGGGAATAGAAACGTTCCTTGCACATTTCATTCGAAGCTGCGGAGATATCAAGGCGGGGCCTACAAGAATTCAGAGCTGGTTGCTAGGGTAACGAACCGTCTCTTGTCTGAACATCAAGCAGGAAGGAACCTGAGAATATATAATTTTGCATTTCTTGCGGTCTGTTAATCCGAGGAAATCAAGAGACGAATTTGCATTTATTCAAGTCTTCTCAGGAGCTATGCGCTTAAATAAAAAACTACGTCCTTGTAATCTCGACGAATTCTGCACTGTAAGAAACCTTGATTTTTTTTATTTTTCATACCTTTCATCTAAAATTAAAAATTTTTTTTTTTAACTTCCTATACATTTGACAGAAATGTATAAGCTAATATTATGTTAGAGAATAAGTTTCTGTTGTAGTATCTCTTGAGAAATTTTATGTTAAAAGTTATTTGATTCTTCTTTTTAACTCCGTGTTTGCAAGCAATGAAGGCAGTCATGAAAGTATGAAAACGACAGTCAAATAGTTGATCCTACAGTACTCAATAATTGCACTTTTGCCACAGAATTTGTTTTGTTTCGCATGGTTTGTTGTTGCTTTACAAACCCAGTTTTATATTTATCAGAGCTGTATTGCATTTTCTCATTGATCATTAGTATCCAAATATACAGACAGCACATTTTTTATATAGTGCTAGCATTTCCTAGTTCAACCTCCGGAGTTTTCACTACCACTTTAGTACTGACAATTTTTAGTAACGTTATGAACATTAATACATCCAAGTTTAAGCGTTTTTCAACGCTAACCAGCTTTTGATATCGCATCGTTTGTGTTCATTTTTAAGTATAATCGCAAGGGACACTCAACCGATTGATGAGCTCTAGCTCGCCTACAACGCCGTTTATGATAGAATGGTCTGGTAAAAGCCCACTAAAAGGACAACCTCTGATGATAGTCATGCGACTGAGCAAAATTACTTAAGTCTTGCATGTTAATTTCCGCAAACCCATTCGAATACAAGTGGAGGTTACAGTTGTCCTGTATGGCAATTTTCAATGTTGCAATGTGGCAAAGATAAATAAATAAAAAATAAATAAATACATAAATGTATTCACGGTATTCTTTAATGTTGAGCAATTTTATTTTTAAAATGTGACAACAAGCTTCTACGGATTCTTCGTCAAAGTAATGCATCGATTAAATATTGCAATTCAAGACACGTTATACGCTTTAAATACATGTATATGTGTTGACGGGCGATATGAATTGCCTTACGGTCCTGCTTTTTATTATTGTTTTTAAACTCTTACGAATAACGTTCTATTATAAAACGTTCGAAGCTGATGTCTATACAACTTGTGTAAATATTTAAAAACAAAATTTTACTATTTTATATATTTTTCTGCAGGAATGAATTAATCAATTGTGAGCATTTGTTAAGGTTCAGGTAAATTTTTTAATGTGCTGAAGAACTATAATTTATTTTTCTTTCATCCACGTTGTTAGGTTGTCATTTAAAATTTACAGATGATGTACATTTGTCATGTTCACCCCGACTACTTAAGCCGTTTAAAACACATTTTCTGTTATAAAATTATACAACATTATATGCGTGGAAAAATTTCCAGGTATTAGACGTTAGCTTTCAAAATTTTGTGTAAAACATTATTCTGTCATGGTGTGACTTTTTGGAAAATAGGGACTAAAAGTAGGTATGGTTTAATGTTTTTATTGGGTATAGTTTATACTTTTGTATTCCGAGTTTGGTTAAAATTTGTTAATTGTATAGTTCATAATTAGAGATAGTGGAAAATCCCAGTAATCTGTCATGCTTGTACGATAGGAGTAAGTTTATGTAATTTTTTAAAGACGAATTACGAATATTCGGGGTCCGCGATGGTCAAGGGGTCAGACCTCTCGCCTCCCACCAAGGCGATCCGGGTTCGATTCCCAGTGGGGTCGGTTTCTTGCTTTTCGCATGTGGGAATCGTGCCTTACGATGCCGCTGGTCGGCGGATTTTCTTTCTTCCCCGCCTTTTCATTCCGGCGCTGCTCCATACTCACCTCATGTCACCCTTCACCAGCGCTAAAGACCTCGATGTTAAGCGCTGCTCAAAACCTCTCACTCACTCAGTCACGAATATTCGGCAGCGGTGCACTAGAGTTATCAATGGCCCTGTCCGATAAGGAAACGCCAACATAGAAAGAACGTCAGACATCACCATTTTCTATTGAGGCCTAACAAATACAAAGATCTCCCACTGACAGGCTAAAATAAGAACCAAACAAAAAATTTTAGAAAATAAATAAAACAATTATTTGAAAAAGACAGGATACTAATTCAGCATATGGAACATTTTTCACAATTTGTAAACTCTTAATTTTTTTTGTGAGACAGACTTAGCTTAATTTTCTTTATTAATAACTTTTATAATTTAGCACGCAAGTTTTATGTACCTTATTGCTTGTTCTAATTATTGTGTTTATATAACTGCATGTAGTATGCAATATGCACGACAGATTGTAAAATGCCGTGGTGCTGAATTTTTCTGGTATTGAAAAGAATAAAATAAATAAATCAGTGTCCATATTCATGATGGATATCAACTTATATATACATATATGCACTAAATTGTGAAAATACGTGTCGTATACATTGAAGTAATTTGTAGTAACATGGCTACTGTAGTTTTTTGCACCTGCCAACTTTGGAGAGGAAAATTTAAGTAATTTCACGGGCGTGATAAAAATATTCACTCACTGAAATTCAGATTGTTTTACAGAAACTGCTAAATTCAATTTATAAATATCTGTCTAAATATAAAACCTTGTTGAATCGGTTTAGTGAAAATATATTTATTCAGAAAGACTTCTCTTGAACAATGACAGTCCTACAAAAATGAAATCTACCTAATTTTAAGCTTGGATGAAGAACTGTGATTTTTTTTAATTGCTCGTATATTATAAAACGTGAATCAAAATATGTATATTAATGTTGTGCTAACGTCTGAAATAGAGAACGTACAGCAATAAATTTAACTGAATTCAATGTTTGGATAATAAGCTTTCATAATGTAAATTTTTGTATTTAATCGATTAAAATTTTAACGAAAACACAACTTAAAACGCTACTGTATTTATTTTGTGCTATTTTCTAAGATGGCATATCTATCATTACCCTTACAAATAAATTATTCATACGATGAAGCGTAACCTCATAAAATAAAATTTAGTTTGATTATGTCAAATTGTTCCTGCGATTTGACAAGACTTAAATTTCCAAATGTTTGAAAGTTTGAAAAGGACACCTGATGTGATTTGAAACTGTAATGATTTAATGCGAATTCTAAATAATACATGACTAATAGAGTTTGAAGGAACACGGTTAACGAATTCAAATGGTTTTAGGAAGTTATGACCCTCACTGTGCTCACACAAACAAAGATATTTTCTAAGTAATGTTTTCTACAATCCACCTTTGAGAAGTAATACTTGTATGACTTAAAGTAATGTGATTATTCGCGCCCTGAAAAATATCTATCTAAGGAATACTTTTTAATTTGTTATCACAGAAGCTGACATAATGCCCAAGTCGCAGTGGTTTTGTTTTATCGTGTTAAACGATTAGTGGAGATGGTAAACTTACGTGACTTTTGAAAGTCATTTTAATGACCGCTACGCAGACGTGGTCACCTTAATGTTTGCTGCTCCGCGGACCGAATATTTCCAATTTCGGACCTCTGCGACCGCTGGTAATTTATTCAAAGTTTGCAAATATCTCCGGCCGCGATCGGGCCCGCACAAGGTGGGTTTAATTACGTTCGGGTCGTATTAATTAACGGCGACTGTGCGGCAGCCTCGCACACAGGCTGACGGGCACCCGCTCGCAAACAAGGCGGTGCTGATTATTACTGGACCTGGTCGCAGCTGCGGCCGAGCACACTATCCCGTTGTGGCCACCAGCGTTCAGAGGAAGACAGCCCTGAATGTAATATTTTGACAGTTCATCATATTTATTTAGTCGTTTAACGTGCCCTCTAACAGCTCAAGGCCTTGCTAGAGGAACTCGACGGAAATGGGGTAGGAGTCCGTCAGGGCCTGATGAAGGAACTATCCCAGCATTCACCTGGAGTGATTTTGAAAAACCTGGAAAACCTAAATCAGGATGGCCGGAGTCGGGGATCGAACCCACATCCTCTCGAATGCGAGGCGAGTGTTTTGCCACCGATCTGCCACGCTCGTTATAAGTATTTGATTTGGAAGGCTAGACAGTCGTGGATCGGCCATTTTGGAATACGACAGTAGTAGGGGCAGGAAGTTTTCTTGGCAAAATTTTTGCACTACGTTGTTTGAGTGCCTACGTAAACAACTACTTTACTACATTATGGACAGTGATTGGTAGAGACCCTGGGTTTTGGCTAAAAGAATTTTGCCCCACTTTGTTTCAGTGCCTTATGTACACATCTGCAATTTTGCTTCATGGCTATTGGCAGCATGTATACGTGAAGAGCCGTATCTCATTTGACTGAGCCAATTACAATAATGTTCCTGCAACAACACACGCCTGTAATTTGCCGGTAGATTCCCAAGGCTCGTGACAGTTAAAATATCCAATCACTGACAACGAAGCAGAACTACATATGTGTCCGTAAGGCACGGAAACAAAGTGGGGGAAAATTCTTTTCGCGAAAAACCAGGGTCTCTAGTGATTGGATGTTTTAACTCCTAGCGTATTGAGGGTTTCCCCCCGCAAATCACAAGACGTCTGGTGTGTCTGGCAGTTACACGTTCTTCTGATCGTGCAGAGTCGTTTAGCATTTAACTGTGCCAAGAATACGTAGCCAATAACCATAAAGTAGAGCTGCCTATGTGCACGCCAGGCGCTGAAACAAAGTGATGCAGAAATATTTTTACGAAAACTTCCTCTCTCGAGTCATTAAAGATGTTGGAACATAGAGAATCTTTTCTGCTATTTTATTCTCCACACAAATGTTACGACCTGCGCCGTGTATGATAATTCTGTAGCACGGTATAACTTTTTACAAACGAAACACAGACGTCCAGTCGTAGCTCAGCGGAGATACCATTGGTCCAGTTAAATAAGACGGCACAAGTAGTGAAAATGAAAGCGTTGAAAATGAATATATTCCATTGAAGCCGATCAAGCAGTCAGTTTTTCCCGAGACAAATCACTATCTCTATTATAATGTATACCTTAACCTTTTAAGTTAAATTTGTAGCAATACTTAACCGATTACAGGCAAAAATTTACATTATCAAAGTTTATTTGCCAACCATTGAACTAATCGAAGTTTATTGCTCTATATCCGCCAATTCAGAAGTTAGCACATCTACTTAAGGGCTTGTTCCAGAGTTTTTTTCAGACTGGTGCCAATAACGGAAATATATTTTTTAACCAAAAGTTTTGAAAAAATTTGAGTCAATGTACAATCACACGATGCACAATACTGTGGACGCGTTTTTTTAAATAATGTACCATTTGCCAGCAAAAAAATAATTTCCTTATTTTTTGCTTATTTTCACGACGAAAAACGTGGTACTTTGGGTAATGAAATATAAAAAACCATTCGGTATAATTCTACAAAAAAAAATTCAGCTACAAATTATAACATATAAGTGTCAAATCTGTGCAGCGAAATTTTATACGAATATTAGGTAGCAATAAAAAAATGTTTTCGAAATCACGGCAAAACTCCGTAACAAGGCCTTAACCCCTTAACAGTTTCACCCGATTAATGTCGGGCAAAACCTTGTGCATGAATAAATACTCAACCGAGTATACTCGGGCAGCAACCTCACTTTCGTACTCCTCGTTGTTTCACCCGAGTTTAGTCTCATCTTGCATGCTTACTATGGATTTTGTAGATGTGACTCAAATCTGCACTGAAAAAAATATTCGATTATCCTGTGTAACGGTATTAGATTGCAGCCATAAGATTGACTTTTTTATCTTATTTCACTGCGGAAAAATAAATTTCAGAAGTTACATTTTGTGCTAGTTTATTTTGAACGAATCGTACAGCACTGGAAGGGAAAATTTTTTTTCGTACGTTTTACAACCTTTTCCCCCCACTCTTTTACTATGTGAATTTTCGTTTCATTTTATCATTTCCACTTGCCGCCTACTGTTCAAACGTATTGTGTGTTGCACGTCGTGCAGATGCGGTCTATCTTACAAGCAATAAATGGATTCTGATAGCGAAGTCTTTGATAGTGGGTCGGAAAGTGGTGATGATATTCAATCTGACAGCTGCAGCTCGAGTTCCGAGGACGACGGAGATCAAGCGATTGCGTCGGCGCGGCAGTGGTGTAATGTAAGTGTAACGTCGCCTCCACCAGCACCTCCACGATATAACTTTACTGGCACAAGTGGTGTACATTT
>PNEQ01009315.1:0-23580 GCA_003012365.1 Medauroidea extradentata
TTGTTCACAAGAATTAGCACTTTTGTCCGATATGCTTAAAAGTTGAATTTTCCTATTCAGAAAGGAAGAACTAAACAGCCCAATTTTGTGTTTTGAAACATTTTTTTAAAATACTCAACATCGCGGAATATGAAATTTAAACTTATATATAAAACAAACCATCTTTATTCTCGTATGGTAAAAAAATAAATTGTGTATCGTTAATACTTTAGTTAATAAACGATTGCGAATTGTTATGTGTTTTTGAAGTTTTGAGGTAGGGTCCACAGAACCCTTAAGAGGACCGTGTACTTAGCCGTTGGACGGTGTTGTGGCGTGTCAAACGAATACACTGTAAAAAATTTTCTCCGTCGATTTACGGAATTTCCGGTAAAAATTTCTCCAGATACCTCCGTGAATTCACGGAAACTTATTTCCTGATCGAACAGAAGTTTCCGTAAAACAGTTTCATCACACGGAACTGAGCGATACTTACATGTCTATAATGCTACAATTGCATTTCTGCAGATTTGCAGATTTACCGGTGATATTATTAAAATCTATCTGTGATATTTACAGCTCTCTAACCCATACATTTTCGATTTTTTTCCGTGTAAGTGTCCGCAGCAGACTTATGGACATATTACCTATGATTCCGTAGTGTATATTTACTATAAACATTTCCGTATTTTACTTTTACGGACATTATTTCCGTTTATTAACGGTACATTTCCGTTAAAATGAATAACGGTGTACATGAGAGTATTTCAAGTGGTACCGAATGCCAGTGGAATTTTTAGTACGTTACTAAGGGATACTAAACAACAGTTGCTAAAAACTCTCACAAACATTAGGTGGCACTGTTAAAAATAATTTTCGTTGTTTTACGGAGAAGTGCTGGTAAAAAATTCTCCAGAAGTGTCCGTTAATTTACGGAAGGCAACTAGCTCCACTTATGGAAACTCGCATATTTATGTGACTTCTTTAGGATGCAGGCGCAATAATACGTTCGGTTATTTATTTAGTTTCTTCTCGCGGTTTGACATATGTCTAATTAATGAAACATAATTATGTATAGCTGTGTTACAAAATAATGTTTCCGTTAAATAAACAGACGTTTCCGTAAGATTGTCCGTAAATTCACGGCAATTTTTAACAGTGTACTTTTTTTTACGCGAAAACGCCGAACTTATTCCCATTATTGTTATCTATGAAAAGAACACCCACTTGAAACTACGTATGCCACTTTTTGAAAATTCAATATGCTTGTTAGAAACATGATTCTGGGGCCCCTGGAAATGACTAAAAACTGTTTTTTTAGACTGCTGTAACTCTGAAAATTCGACCTGAATCCGTAAATTGCAAAACGAGGTGCGTGCATTGGTCTTTACTTCATACTATGCAAAAATAAAATTTTGGGGTCACCGTTTAAAGTCCCACGGGGAAAAGAGTTCTACGGAAACATTGCACGCCAGTTTAGCGCGCTGCGAATAGAGACCATGTGCCTATCGTCGAGTGTGATACTCTGGCTCTTATCGCTCCGTTGTTACCGCGCGTCAAACGCGGAATTCTGAAACCGGTACACAGTACTCTTAAGCGTGTTGTCAGCAGACAAACGGAATAGGTATTTTCCTCGTTGCAGTTACTCGTCCTCCCTGAGTGTACGTCAAGGAGGTTATATATACAATCTTCTTGGTGTACGCGCAGCTATTTAGCACCGTCACCGAGGCTCGCGCCCGGCTGCTGTTTACAATGTGACTCAACAGGAACCAACAAGCCCGTGTTGGGCTTGCTACCGCCGCGGCAGGGAATTACTTTTTGTTTGCACTGACGTGAATGAAACCACGCCGTCACAAAAGCCACGTCTCTTAACCAGTTAGGAATTCTCTCCTTTGGCTATTCCCTCGGCCAAGGTGAAAATTGTTGCATTTTCTGAAGCAGTGCTTGGAAGGGAAAAAAATGTACAAAGCCGGTTTCGGGTTTGTCAACACATCATGCCGTTAAATTATCCACGTGATGAAGTTTGAGTTCTTCAATGTTTGCCGATTGAGGGAGCCAATTTACTGAAATAGAGATGTTCTCCAAACGACTTCGTCTAGGGACCTGAAAAATTCACGTTTTCTTTTACGCACAAGCTAGAATTACAGCGACTATAAGTTCCTGTCACTTTCGCAATTGGCCGTTGACTTATTTGACACTTGCTGGAAGTCTCTGAGCCAATAATAAAAACATACCTTAACGTGCCCCATACAACTGTATCAGCGAATAGCTAATGAATAGGGCCACGATTTTGTCGCGAAAAGATTTTTGTCCCACTTTGTTTCAGTGACTCACGTGCACATCGGCAGTTCTGTTCCAAGGTTATTGGTAGCGTGTCTATGTTCAGACACGTTTCTCATTTGACTGCACCAATCAGAATAAGATTATTGTTAGTCTGTACGTCTATAATTTGCCAAGGCCAGTGAGAGTAAAATCATCCAACCACAGATAATGTAGCAGAACTGCAGGTGTGCACATGACGCATCGAAACTAAATGTTGCAAAAATCTTTTCGCCATAACATCGCGGCTCTACTAATGAACAGCTGTTGTCTGCTTAAATACACAGATATTCTTGGAAGCTAGCCTACAGGTCAGTGAACCCGCTAATTTTTCCTGTCTTTAGAAATAACACTTCCTTATAAATTTTATTGTACACTACTTTGTACCCACAAGACATAAATAAACACGATACGGTATTGGAT
Source organism: Medauroidea extradentata (assembly GCA_003012365.1). Classification (NCBI taxonomy): domain Eukaryota; kingdom Metazoa; phylum Arthropoda; class Insecta; order Phasmatodea; family Phasmatidae; genus Medauroidea; species Medauroidea extradentata. The sequence goes on from PNEQ01009315.1 coordinate 2,722, forward strand.
TGTCAATTCTTTTGCCGCTCCTTTTCTTTGAGTTATTATTTAAATGGATTATTTTCCGAATTACGAATTGATTTTTATTTTCCTCTCAATAAGTGTGTTACATAAATCCAGTTAAATAATTTAAACTAAAGTAAAGTAGTTCCTGGATGAAAACAAACAAACGCTGCTAAGAGCCGTTCGAATTAGCTACTCTAATTTCTCAAAAAATTTAAATGAGTTCAGTCAAGGGATGTATTAGAAAACGGCTAATCAACAATTCAAATGTTACGAAAATGAAATTTTAAAAACATCTCCTCTTCTCAGAAGTGTATACAGCCAGTGAAAGACAATAAATATAGTTAATTTATGAGACTGCATTTTGCTGGTACATAAGACTTTGTTAAAATTTTTGATTATAGTTAATTTTTTATTGCCTACTTTCAAATTACGTACCAATAGCAATAGTTAAATTATTATTAATACTTTCAGTATTTTACTGATTAGGTTTGGAAAAATTTTGTGAAATTTTAACCCAAACAGTTACATTCTGTATAATACATACTCATTTAGCAGCAGTTAAAACCCCTCAAAATAATTTTTTGTTGAAAAAGTTCTTCGATTTCGCCTGAAATAATTTTTTGTTATTAAATTTCTTTGAGTTCGCCTAAAATAATGTTTTGTTATTAATTTTTTTTTAAGTTTGTTTGCCTGCTGGATAATTGGTAATACGCAGGGACATACTGATTTTCGCGAAAATATTTTTGAATCAGCATGTTTCAATTCCTTACATGCACTTTACATCTCAGATTCATTGTCTGTAATTGGATTTTGTTACTCTCACAAGTCTTGGAATTTTAACCGCATATCACATACGTGTGATGTTGCAGAAAACTTATTCTGGCTGCACAGTCAAATTAGAGTCTTCTCTGTACAGATACACGCTGACAATAACCCCGAAGCAGAGGTACAGCTTTGCACGAAAGACACTGTAACACGCTGGTGCAAAAATTACTTTTGCCGCGTCACCGCTTAAAATACCAAAAATTGAAATTCGCCGATGCGCTCCCACCAATCAGTAAGGACACCTGAGTTTAGCGAAAAGGTTTTTGCACCACTTTGTTATGATTGGATGTTTTAACTCTCAGCGTTTGAGGTTCGACCCGTTTTTCACAGTCATGTGCTGTCGCAACAACATTTTTCTGATTGGCAGTCAAAAAAGTTTCCTCTACAAAATACACGCTGCCAATAACCACGGAGCTGAGCTGGAGATGTGCACACAAGACCTTGAAACAAAATGATGCAATAATCTTTTCGCGAAAATCAATGGTCCTTACCAATCGGCTATCATGAAACTAGGACCTCGTTGTTCCAAGGAAGCGAGTCTCAGGCAAGTCACAGACATGCGTTCCGTTTACGACATTTCCGTACGCTTTCTGAGAGGCCAGTTGGAGCACGTTGCAAGAATAGAGTCTGTGCTTTACCTTGACTGTACCATTCGAACACAATATGTTATTCATGTGCGTACCCCGTCGGGAGTACCGATGACCGAGTTAAAGCCTATTTACATATGGCAGTGTCCATGGCCGTGACCGTGGCAATGTACGTGTCCAAACTTCGTGGTTAGATTCGCCCTCGCTGTTCACAATTACTATGTCCAAAGCTGGTCCGTAATTGTGCTTAATTAATACTTTCTGCAGCTCTTACCTTCTATTTTTTCCGACCATTATTTCAATGTTTTCAATTGTATACCTAGTTACGAATTCCCGTGAAAGAAGTTGAAGGTTTCTTATCTTAGGACACAGCTTCGGACAAAAGTTAAGATTCAGTGAATACTTGTCTTAGGACCAAGCTTGTCAAGACACTAACTTCGGACACTGGTGTGACGTCACAGAGTCACGTGTGCCGATCAGTGCATTAAAGTTCTAAGATACAACTTCTGACATCTTAATTGTGAATGGCCTTTATGACCTGTAAGGACCTTCCGGGGGCTTTCAATTTCCTCCGTAACTAATTGCTGAATTTGAACATAAACTTGACAGGGATTCTACAATGTATATTTACTGACTCCATGTTTGTATGATTTCGATATTTTAGTTTTAGAGCAAAAAAATATATTTTTTCATATTTTTTTAATTTAGCAAACAAAGTATAACTAGTATCATTTTGTTTACACTTACCGACTTAAACTTGTAAAAACACAAACATGCGATCGTATCTACATATGTTGGCTAATATTTTGTATATTAATGTAACGGTAGGTTTGTTCGCATTGTCAGCACCGTCCGCAACTTCTACACCCAAAGGTTTGGAAGGTGTAGCTAGATTCAAGGCAATTTTTTGCTAATACAGAGATGTAAATATTGTTAATAGAACTATTTAGTAAATTTAATAAGGTTGTCTGTTTTCGCCGTAAAAAACGCAATTAAAATGAACCCTAAAATTCTTTTAAAAGTTTGCTTTTAAAAGGAACATCAACCGTTGTTATAGTCAATATGTTATCTTAATATTACAAATACTGAAATATGTAAGTAATAATAGGGTTTTCCGGGTTTTACTGAACACCAGAGAGCCGCAGTGGCCGAATGGTCAGACCATCCGCCTCCCACCAAGGCGGGGTCGGTCCCCGGATTTTCGCATGTGGGAATCGTGCCGGACGATGCCGTTGGTTGGCGGGTTTTCTCAGGGATCTCCCGTTTCCCCCGCCCTTTCATTTCGGCACTGCTCCATGCTCACCTCATGTTACCCCTAACCAGCGCTAAAGACCTCGATGTTAAGCGCCGACCAAAATCTCCCTCACTCAAATACTGAACACCATCTCAGATTCTTTTATGATTATTATACATGAGTGGACCGTAGCCTAAAAAACGTTAACATATATTACACTTCTTTAAAATTCGAAGTTGCCATTCGCGCCTATAGACATTTGCAAAAGGTGTAGCATTCCAGTGCAGACGTTGTAGTAACATCCGCAAGCAGGATCCGTTTGGTTGCAGCAAATCAGGAGCAAGAACACCTAGTTGTGGTTTGGGTGCAGAAGTTGCAGAAGGTGCCGACCACGCGAACAAAGCTGATATCATAGCTGTGGATTTTGTTATCATAACGAACAAACAAACGCGCTCGGGGCCAGGGAGCGTGCTGGCACTAAGGCTGGTTCTTGCACGCTCGCCACATGCCTCCTCACCTCTATGCGCAAAAATATCATTTGGTGTCTGTATTTCCCTCGAGGAATCATCTTTCTGTCACGGCAGGACCTTCCCATTGCAACGTGTTGCTTGGAGTACGAAGCATCGCCAGTTACCACTCAAGCCTTCCATAATTGCCAATTATAGCTTTCATTGTAATTCTTCTCCATCTTGTCACTGGTAAGCCTTATTTATATCTTTCTAACATACTCTACACATTTTATGCTGGCAACATTAATAAACACACGTCTAATGACTGGAGCCTTGTTCGCATGGTCGGTGCCGTCTGCAACTTCTACGTTGCAGCAGATAACAGGTTTTTTTTTTCAAAACGAGCGCAGAAAATGTAGCTGTCCACAACAGAACGTTACGGGGCATAACCGAGGTAAGATGTTTAATAAATTCCAAATATTTATGTTAAATTTGGTTGCCTTTTTTGTTGGTAACTATGCTATTAAAAATAAGCTTTAAAATTCCTTTAAAATTTACTATGTTATGAAACATTACACGTTTTTAGCAAAATTTCTATATAAATGTTAGCTATATTAAGAGGAGTAATTCAAAATATTTTTTTCGGGGTTTCATTGAACACAATTTTCGATTATTTTTCGTTTTTGTTTGTGAGTTATGACACTATTGTACTTATTTGTGTTTCGAGTTTGAACTATTGCATATAGACATTTATTTTGCACCTCCTGCGCGCATTTTTAATATAATTTCATAAGTGGTGTAAAAGAAGTAGCACTTTGGTGTAGAAGTAGTAGTTACATCCACCAGCATTACCGTTTGGTTGCCACAACTTGAGTGCTACATACAAGAACACCTAGTTGCAATTTGGATGCAGTAGGTACCGACTACGGGGAAAAAGTTATTGAATAGATTGTCACTTCACATTACGACTGCGCTAGAAAACAGTTATAACATTTCGGCTCACAAATATTTACTTAGTATTTTTAATTACTAATTAGTGACAACATGACGAAAAATAACTCCGACCGCTTGACTCAATGGTTATAGCTCCTTGTTCTAGGGTCCTGGGTACGATTCCTGGCTGTGAAGGGATCAGGGCTAATTGTTCTGTTTATCCATTCACCCTTATCCTTGCGGAAAGCATTGGCGAACCAACGCAGGCTCACTCTCGCCTTATAGCCCCACATGTCCCCTCTGGGGATGTCAACTTCCAAATAATAAATGGTAATGGCGTAACAAAAAGTGTTAATTAGTGCATGTGTTTACTACATGGAAATGTAGTTAATAATTGTATTTCCTTCAGAGAAAAAATCGGACACAGTAACTAATGGTGATTCCAAGGTGGCGGCCGGCAAATAAACCAATAAATCAAGCACGCGAACAGGTAGAGACACATAACCTGGCACATAATGGGCAGAGTATACGATGATAGCGGAGGTGTAGTACACAAGCAAGCCTATAAAATAGGTAAATTACCTGGTGCGTACAAAGTAATATACCTTAATTATTATGATACATTTACTTTGAATTACATAAAATACAAAATTACAACTATGGACAGTTAAATTCAAATACATGGCGACGAAATTTCACGAACACTTGGGTAAAATTAACTTACGGCACGTGCAGAAATTTCTGCGTACTTTTTTTTTGTTAAGCTCAAATCAAAACCTCATTGTAATAATGCATAAGATTAACATTATTTGCAAATAAATTAACTTCGATAATCGTCAGTGGTTTAGTGGTTACTATGCTGAGTCAGTGATGATGAGTGTAACTGATCGATTTAGCTCCCGCTGAGAAATTTCATGCAACGATTAAGGTGCTGTGTAGCATGAATAAAAACAACAAACGAAAAATTAGCACATAAATGTACTAATTATCTTATTTGTATTGGTAAGAATGTACGGACCAATCGAGGAACATTTCGTGACATGTACAAAGGCATTTTACCAAACACTTGAGAGGTAATTAAGTGTAATTTGGCGGAAACTGTGATGTGGCAGGAAGAAGCTGCCGTCGCACCCGGAAGCTACCACCTTCTCTGCTCCGGGACAGTGCATCGTCAGCAGTGCGTGCTAACACGGCCTTGTGTGCTCCAGAGAGACCCGCGTGAGACATCTTCTGTCTTCCAGCAGTCCTGGGTCATCTTTCTCTAACTTGAGACAGTCACTGCAACTACTTCCTATAAACGGTCCCAGCCTTGTGCTAATATGATCGCGTATTGGGTGGCGATAGTTGAAACTCCTACTTCGCAGAATGTCTGCAGGGTTCAAGGGTGAATGACCTCAGCTTCTCTTGGGTGGACCCGAAAGTCCTGGTGCACTGGCCCCTCACAGTGGAACGGCTGCAACCATCCTCGTGTTGTGGAAGGCCTGAAACCTTGGATATCAGAGAATAAATGCTGGTCTGATCCGCCAAGAGGACTCGCCATGATGCAGTTTCGTAGAGACTATAATTAGGCCTCGGCCTCTCATGGTGGTCCCTGGTGGCTAACCCATTATAGGACTGTTGAATTTTGAGATTGTTTCTACTTTTTCACCGCGATTGGAAAGAGAGTATCTCTTTCTGGTGGAGGTATCGCCGGGTTAGAGTTACCACAGTCTTTCGACAGATATTACGTTCGATCTTTGGTATACAAAGATAATGCACACTTTTTTCGCGACTTTCCCAGTAACTCGAGCTGTATCAGACAAACCATATTTGAACTTATGTTTTTACATTTTCAGTTCACATTTATACGCCGGCTGTCTGTGCCGCAGAAATGAATAAATAAATTAATTAAAATAAAATAATTATGGGCGCTCCTGTGGTGCGCCACACCAGTTGCGCGCGGGCGTCAGGTCAACAACCTTTTCTCCCGGGGGACTAGTTGTAGTCGAGTAGTACGATAATCTGACAGCTATGGCTGATGTTATTGAAACGACTAGTGAGACTAGACACACCTCCCAGCGAAAGACCAGATCTCCTGGTATAATTCCCTATCTTCGCCGGCAGTATGTCAGCGGCGTTCGCTTTTGCCATGTAACAAAAGAGCAGCGTAACAGTCTAGTTATTTTATAACGTCTTTGATTCAGACAGAATGAAAAGAAGCCAAGATCGAAACAAGTTTGGTGAGCGTGTAACCTTCACATCGGCTGAACATGTTCGAAGTAAACGAGTTTTTAACTCTCACGTTTGAAACCACGGCCAGTGTGCTTGATAGCATTGTGTGCTCTGCTTTGAAATCAACAATTTGCATTAGTAAAAAATTACAGGACGATTGCGCAACCAAGTTTATATTTTATTTTAGAATTGCATAAGGAAAAAATACTTATCCCATTTTAGAGCACCGTAAAATTATTGTTCAATCAATTTTCTTACCGCTTACGTTTTTACAATGTCAGTCACAGATAGAAAGAAGGCAGAAACTCTATTTAACAAATAAAATATATTACATAATTATATTTCGTCCTAGGATCAGACAAACTTGATGGTAAAAGATGCTCCTAGGTATAAAACTACAATATTATGTATAATTAAATGTACACATACACCAACCTGATTACATCAGTACTGTTATAGCATTGAAAGTACATTCAAATTTTGTCTATACAGGAAAATGTCAAAGTTCATAACATGAGACAGTATTTACAATTAGATATTATTATGTTGAAGAAACTAAGCAATTGATAAAGAGATTATCAAACCAACGGTAATTCTACAAAAGACAAAATGTACTTACTACACATAAAGTGTAACTGGCGAAGCAAAAATGTCGACCGATATTATACCAAATATGTAAAACACACAAAAAAATACATTCAGAAGTGTCAAAGTTAATATTACGCGAGAAATAATATACCAGCAGTGATGTGTTAACGTTGGTCGAATGTACCGCTGAAATCGCTGAAAATAGAATCATAGCCGTGTAAGTCTACGAAACCCAAAATTCTTGGCAGAGAAAAAAATATTGTGCGTTTATTTTCCTCGTCACGTGCGTTCCTTTATGTACGGTGCGTAATTCGATTTTTCAGAAAAATATAACATTGGTACGGCGGCTATTATCGTTCCATTTCCTTGCATTTAGGTGCTCATCTACTGAAGGTAATGTAGGCCTGCTGTTTTGTAACGATATATATATAATTTCATTATTTATGTATTTATATACATGCATACTCACTCACTAAGTTGTCTGAGTTGAATAACTCTACTACAATTACCGCAATAATTCTGACTGCCTTATGCTCTTGTTCCAGGTTAGACTGACAGATCGTTACGCATTTTCCGAATGTTAAATTATATTCAGTGATTCGTATTTAATTAATAGATCGTTTAGGTTTTAAACTGTCTTGCAATTTTCAAAGCAAAATAGTTTCAGATGTAGCTTAATTTACTTCGTTTATAAAAATCTCATGTTTAAACTGAAGAAATCACTCTATGGAATTATGGAAAATTCAAGTTTGAAAGAATTGGATTCATCTACTCTACTCGTTGGTTTATTTATAGTTATTTAATAATTAATTGAAACTAATATATCTATTAGTATAAGAGAAACAACATCTCATAAAAGCATAGTCACATGCACTGTCAGAAGCAATACGAGTGAGGAACAGAGATGCACGGCAGGCGTTGTAAGGCGGACTTTCGTAAATACTGGCCATGATGGGAGTTGGAGATATCTTCACCATAACGATTCTACGACTATTTACACGGGATTTTCACACGTGCGTAAAGTAGGAAGTCTTCCTCGTCCACACTTCCTCCCCTTTTCCCGGCGTTCCACGCTTGTTCTAATTCTACTGGCCTTCACGCTCGACGTGAAATAACGTACGGGTATGAACTGACGGTAAAATGTTCTCAGGCCGGTGATTATGGACTTGCAGCCAAGACTTACGGTTTTTCACCAAAGAGTCTCTACTTTCTGTAATTGTGAAAGTTTATAATGTGAAGCTTAGTCACCAGTTGGAAAACAGTCTTGTTGTTGGTGGAAGAGAAGAGGAAAACGTTTCAGTAGCTTTACTTACAATTGTTTCTACTAGCAATATACGTTTCACGGTGTAAACAATAACGCTCATTTATTGCATTATTCATGAAAGTACAGTATTGTACGTATTTAAAAACTGTTTCCCCTGTGTTACTATAGAAACACATAGTAAAAGTGACAACGTACAGTCTGTCTTACGTAACAATTCCATTTTGTCACAGTTTATAAGACGACTGTCATGTGTTGACATTTCTACAGGAAAATAGTTATTTTTTTAATCTTGATAAACTGCACAGTTTGAGAGTCAAATGAATGTGATTGTTTAAAAATTACTTGTGGCAAAGGAAAACACTGCCTATTTCATGGAAATTTCTATAAAAAGAAATACCAACAACTGTCAAAAAGTGGAATTCTTTCGTGATATGGACTATAATACCATATCTTACAAATAAGTTTGATGAAAGAAAACTTTCGCCACTAATTGCGCTGGTGTTGGACAGAAGTCGAATTTATGTTGGTGCTTGTGGAGATAGCTTTGAGTGCAAAACAAAAACAGCGATCTTTCTAACCTATAATACAATTAATCTTATCAATAGCTAAGATGAGCCATTATATTTAAATGTAGGCTACTCACTGCCCATCATAAACTACTTATCGGTATAACTTATTCTTAGTTTCTTTCACTTGATTTTGTAATGTAAAAAAAATCATCGAATAACTCACTATTGCTATGAAGCATTCTTGAAGAAGATAAGCTACAAACCTATGTATTTTTACATTTTTGCACAGTGACATTTATTGTCTTCGCAAATTACAGTCCCGTATTAAAATAACTACTGATGATTGAAGAAAAAAATTATGTTCCATTTAAGATCGAATAATATGAAAAGCGAACATAATTGTCTTTCAGTAATGTATCCTACAACATGGGAAAACGTACTCAATTGCAAATATCCGGCAATGTTTATACAACGTGGAAAAATGTACTTAATTTAAAGATTCTATGCCAGATATACGTGGTACCTAGGAACCGGAAATTTTTGCGAAAAAATTATGTGCACATGTGGGTGTTTATTCGATGTTTTAACACTCATCGTCTAGTTCTACCCGCAAATTACGTACGCGAGGCGTTGCAGTAACCTTAACATGACTATCAGTCAAATTACAGACATATATGCACAAATACATGTTACCAATAACCACGAAGTAGAGCTGTAGATCTGCACGTCAGGCATTAAAATGTTGGTGCAAAATCTTATCGCAAAAATTTCCCCTCCCTAGTGGCACTGAACAACTAACGTTTGTTGAAAATCAAAGAAAATTTAAGTGAAACATAGCTGCAAAACCAAAAAAACTCATTACTCGGTCATCTTTAAGCTCTGCAGTAGCTACTTTTCAGCACTACGCCAAACAACGTGAGTGCCACAAGTTAAAACTTTCGTCGCTGAATTTAAAATATATTTATTTTTACTAGCCAGTTTAAAAAAATTGTTTATCCTCTCCATCTCGCTCCCACTCTCTCACATGCAATTTTTAAGAGCAAATAGGCATTATCTCTCATTTACAGCATCATTAATTTTATGCATATTGTCGCATCTATATTAATCGTATGAACTTGTCTTTAATAGTTAAAGTATTGATGTGGAATTGTGCTGCAATGGTTTAAACACATATTGTGGTTTGTAAAGGTTGGATATAAAGTAAAAAAAATACTATGTTGTCCTGGAGCAAAAGCTGTACGACAAACATTAATTAAATTTTTGTGGTGGTGTAGGAAGGGGGATGGCAAGGGGCGGTACCCTCCCAGCTGGTAAGAAGTTGCAGAAGATGTGGTGTGTGGTTGTACAGCTAATTTATTAATGTTAAGCTGACAGTACCATTAACACAAAAACCATATTTCTTGAAGGAGATATATAGATCGTTCCAAAAAACAATATATTTGGGAATGAAGCTAATTTAGCCTGGATGGCAGATTGTAACTATATGGAAGAATTAATCAAGCCAGTCAAAAAATGTCATTCCTGTGTTGAAATATAAACATGCCTATTTATCAAACTGGGGTGAAGGCTTCATCTGGAGTAATTGTACTTATGCCACCATATTCTTTGAGTCGTTCGTGGCTAATTGTACACTTCTGGAAGAAATGCGATTCCTGCTTTCAACCCAATATGTATTCTTCGCCTCACTAAAAGCTAACATTGTCGTAGAATAAAAATTTTTGTCAATGTAAGGGGTATTTAAAATAAAAATCCACATGGCAGGATCCCCATGGAAAAGGGAAGACTGGGACTGAAGGTAGGGCTAGTAGCTCTACCAGAGAATGATGTCTGATGGGTAGAGATGACTGTGAAATTTTCAGAAATTTATACAGAGCCTCTGTTACTATACACCGATTCTAACTCGCACAGGTTATTAATGGTAACATTTCGTCAAGAAATGGAAATAGGCCTAAAGTTACTTATTCGCAGTTCTTGGACCGGTGATTCGGTTAAAATATATATACCTATAAAGTCAACACAGATCACTTCATGCCGCATCACCTACTGTGCAGGTGCGTGTGCTTGAGCACGCGCATCAACAGAATGTAAAGGTTTATTAATTTCATTACAGCTTACAAAATTTCGATTCTACAAAAATTACTGCTATCCATATCAGTCGGAGAATTTAATTAGATTTCAATCGGATCCGAACTACAGATGGAAACGAGACTCGTACTCGTGTAAAAATAAGGGTGATGTGAAATTGATAAATTTTGGTTAGCAAGTTACTCAATTCAATGCTGGCGAGGAGTGTGAGTTAAGTAGGCTAAAGAACAGTGCCGGAATGTAAGGATGGGGAAAACGGGAGGTCCCCGAGAAAACCCGTCTGCCAACGGCGTCGTCTGACTCGATTACGGGTAAATTTAGTTGGGAATCGAACTCGGATCGCAATTGAGGGAGGGTAGCGCCCTAGTCGTTGTGCCAGGGTTTCAACAATTCTGTCACCCGAATGCACAATGAACTCACTTGTAAAAAGTTTATCCTGCAATTTGTGACTGTGTAACTCGTATTACACATCGTAGGGCATTCTGTGGTAAGGTTCCTTGTAGTCGTTCGTGCTAGTATTACATTTATTTCGTATGTTTTATACAGATGATGCCACCTGACAGTGGTTTAAAGTTACAGTTGCCAAACGAAACTTCTATCAACACTTTTTTTCCAGTCGCTTGAGGTCGTTATCATCTGCCGAGAAAATGTAACGAAAATGAATAAATCCAGCAGTTTTTTTTGTAAACGTGTGTTTTAAACACGCTGTATTATACTCCTGGTTTACCTTCTCCTGCGTCACGCCAAGGTCAAATATACTGTAAACTTACAGTACAGGACAGTTTGTGCATTTTTGCGAGAATATCCATCCCATGGTGTTGACACTTCAAGCCAACACGCACACACTACATTTTACGATGCCAACATAAGAATTGAAAAAGTCGGAGAGGCGGGGATTGGGGAACGGAAGTACACATTCGCTAAAATGTAGTTTTTTTCCCTTGCCAAAAACTGTTTCAGAGAAATAATCTTGTCTGCAGGCAGAATGTTGACGATTCCGAGGCCTTTTGTGGAAGAAGGTAAGAAACTCTGAAGTATAAGTGGTACATCTCTTGATAATACAAATGAATGTCAAATGTGATGGACTTTCCAAGGTCATAACAGTTGACACCGAAGCATGCGGCAGTGTGAGCGGGTACCGCCACTGCCAGCGGACACTGTTCAGAATAGAAGATGACTGTTGAAAATGCTGGGTTCCGGCGACTACTGCGCCTGCGCGGGGACAGTCGACCAGTGTGCGGCTGAGTTATTCCTCCAACCTCGCGGTCCAGGTAGGAGGAAGGAATGCACTCAAAGATCTTGCCCCTGCGCCATTGTTTTCAAGCCGCCACTGGGACGCGCACTGCATCGCCGAAATGGCTCGTTACTCCGCGGAAGAGGTAGCGAGGGAACCTTTCCCCGGGCTGGCAGTCGCGGGCGACCAACTCCTGTATTATTCAGCGGCCTAGGACCTTGACTTCTGGGAACGTCGATCGTGCGACGTATCCCCCCCTCCCACCTTCATCGGCTGAAAGTTTATCGGAGCGGGTTGTATCCGTCCGTCGGACAGTTGGCGTCCCACGACGCGCCCGCTCCCGACGCCTCCATCCGCCGTTGACGTCCTCCCGCGGTACGGAGACACGAGTGCTTTGTGGCGGAACGCGACCGTGTACGTTTGCATTCATCGGCTCGGAGATGTACTGTGCTTCGTATAACTTCAGTAAATTTTGACAAATACTAATAGGTAATAATTTGTAATATGTTTTTAGTCCTAAAATAACCTGAGATGTACAGTTAAATATTTTTTTTTCTGTAAATTTTGTCTTACGTTGTGCTACATATCACAACTTATCAACAGTTATTGCCCATTTAGTAGCTGTCAAATTTTACTGAATTTTTAACGAAATAGAGAATACGTGTAATCTCACTATTGCATGTTGTCGCATTGCAGCAAGTAGGCAACGAAATACAATTTACACTATTATGTTCGGTGAGTGTGTGATTTGAAATGCACGCAACCTGTCAATGCTTTCGTGGTAAAATGTGTAACTCGTATTATGATAACAATTTTTTTCGTAAGGAGCAGTTTTTCTACTGCTCGAGTATTGTTATTTAACTGTGCCACGATTGGAAAAGGCATCACTGCGAATAAATGGCGCCGAAAATAGGGAGCACCAATACTGTGAGATTTAAAAGTTGACTGAGAAGAGGTGTGGCAGAGGCGGGTCAGTTTTTTACTTGGAGTGTTGTTACATCTACTTCTTAAGAGCCCGTATCGTCCGTATTAAAAAATTTGGCCAAGTTTATTTGAAAATATTTAAATACGGACGAAGCTAATTACCTTACGTTTTATTCCGCGCATTGTACGAAATATATTAAAATGTAGTTATGAATTAACTAAGATAATTAAACTTTTAAGGAAACAATTATATCTCACCATGAAATAAAGGCTACATGACTACTAGTACTAAATTAGTCTAGTAGTACTCATCTAATCGTGAAATGTGATGTTTCTATCAAGATAAATTGCCAGTAATTCATCTCACCCTTCATTTCTTACACGAAACCAATGATGAAACTGAATAATTCTAACAAAAGTGGTGACACCCCGTAAGGCCTTCCCCCCCCCCCCCCGGGCAACGTAAAGCTGAATCCGCCCCTGACAGCATGAGAACCCATCGTCAACATACAGTTGAGCAATTTGTCACCCAACCAAACACGAGTCTACCATCTAAAACTAGAATTCTGCGAACCATTTTGCGTAAAGGCATTTACTACAATTAACGACTTAAGCTTTCAGACGTACACTTAAGAAGTAAGCTGTACAGTCGCAAAAATTTTGTTACGGGTTACATACAGTCAATAGGAACAGAGTTTGAATTTTGTATTTTTTGGCTGCACTGATTACTCCGAAGATTTTAAGGTAAAAACTTTAAGTAAAAAAAAACAGCATCAACAAAATGTGTAAACTATTTTCAGCTAGTATTGTATTTACAATTTAAAAATTAAATTATACGGTATATCACATTTCTTTAAAAATACACATACGGCTGTGAATTTTGTAGGTTAAAGCAAGGTGGCGGCTATCGTGTGAATTACAAACGGTCTCATGGAAATATCAGTCGACATTTTCTGTGAACCATCCGTCAGTAGAGAGCATATGCATCCATAAACATGTCGACGGTCTTTCCTGGGTGGATGGAATTTTCCAGCGAGGCAGAATTACATGTAATACGGCCAGATCTACTTGGAGATTGTTGAAGTGGGGCCAAGACTTCCAAGTATTTTTCCTGGCCGCCTAGCTCCCCTGACTTGAACCCAGTCGAGCAGCTTTGGGACCACCTCGGTCTTAGTTGTCACTGCATTTCTGCAGATATTCTTGGCAAACTCCCAGCAGCTAACTGATTAACTACCTCGCCGATACGTGCTGCCCAAGTGGTTATTCGGGTTTTTAGCTGGTGGCCAAAATAATGTGACTTGACTATACAAGACACTGGGATAGAAGTGACGCTGTTTACGGTACAGTTTAGAAGCTTTGGTCATTATTTTCCCTACCGAGAAAAACGATGACCATATATACGTTTGTATACGGCAAAACAAATGTGTACTTGAAAAAAACAACAACTTGTTGGCTGAACAAAATGTGTAACTCGCAAATATTGGTTTTGTCGAGGATACAAAATATAAATTTTAGTTTAAAACTCTTTTTTTTTTTTTTTGAGTCAACAAAATCTGTTTGACAGTGAACTATTTGGTTAAGCCAACTCTTAAATTTATGTTTCGTCACATATAAATGTATACACTGTTGATTGAACCAAACCTTCTTTTCACTGTTCCAGCCGATTAATGTATTTTCTCCACTTATTTATACAGCCATAGCATTGTTAGTAATAAACACTGTACCAAAAAAAATTGCCCTTTGAGTCTACAATAAAATACATATTTTAGATTGTTATTCTTAGCAATACACAAAGAAATAATTGTTGTAAAATAAAGTGACGTATATGAAAAATTAAAAAAAAAAAAATCCTATTCGATTATTGTATCACGTATTTAGATGGAAGGCATGTCTATGATGTCTCGAGTTCTGCAATCAAATCCCGAGGAATATAAATAATAGTTTTTAGGTTTGGTGTTGACTCAGTTGTCTCAAAGCCGCCTTTCAATTATATGTAAGCTATATTTTATAAATTAAGGACCATTTCTTACATTAAATGATGAATGGTCTCGCAGTGACATGATATATACATTGTCGATTTATCGAAGTAACTTCCAGCGAAAATTTATTTTAAAGGTACACTGTTCTTATTACTGACGCCAGACCCCAAGACTTTCGAAGCAGTATCTTTCAAAAATTATTTTTTGTATTACGTTGGTAGGTTGTGTTCTAGTCCGTGAAGAAGGTTTGCTGCTTTTAGTACGATAAATTATTAAAATGTGCATCATATAGTTTCGATGGTCGCCGATCTACCATTAAAACAGGCTCTGGACATGTGAAGTATAATTTAGTTTTAAATAAGCATAGTAAAGGCAATCTGCCTGTAAAATGTAACTAAATTTAAAATTTAATACCCATATTTGAAAATGTTCTCAAGAACAACATTTAATAAGCTATTGCTTTTTTTTTTCTTAAAAGTGGTTCGAATTCTGCTGCTAACACAAAATGCAATTCGTAAACCAAAGAAGTCTCTGTAAAAATAATTCATTCGTCAGTACTTTGCCAGGAAGTTTTTGAAGCAATACAATACGGTTTAGCTGTTCGTCCTTATCATGAGTGGTCGTGGAAGTCTTGCTAGATTCATTATTTTAGCTAATTGTGTAACATTCCACAGCAGGAAAAAAAAAATAGAAACTGTTGCCTAGCTAATTAATTACTCGTACTCATAAGAAGGTCAGGCAGTGTTGTGAAAGCGTTTAAAACAAATGTTATTTTTACATCGATTGTTATCTAAATTTGTATGAAGAGGGTTAAGGCTATTTCAGAAGCCGCTTAGTAGAATGTTACTATTTTAACATAGTGCACTTGCACAAACCGTTGAGCGGTGAGCAGAACTTTGGTCAACACAAGTTTATTTTAAAAAAATATCTCAACGTGAGTGATGTCTGCTTCGGAACAGCGTTAAAAGAACGTTACATGCGGGTATACGCTTTTCAAGTTCTCCTTAATATATAGTTTATTTTCTTACGATCAAAAATGGCGAAAATGGGCGTTCTGCGGTACTTTTTAGGCATTATTCTTAGTTCAGAATATTAAATAAAGTATATGCAGGTGCAATACGCCTTCACCTCTTATGGTATAAAATGTTAAGGTCACCACTGAATGTCTCATACGGGAGCGTTATCGGCGAGAAAACTGAACGCCAGTTTATTGACTTACGCCTAACATCTAGGGTGAGGCGTGATGTGTTTAACGTATCGCCCATAGCTCTCCGCACTTCTTGGACTCAAAAGCTCATATGCACACCCAGATGGCCACCTTAAACTACCTTCCATAACTCTCTATCAAATAACTGTACAATTTCCAGTCCATTCCATCAAAAATTCTGCGTTTGCCGAGAACCAGGTACATCAATCTCAAATAGCAAGAATAAAAACTTATGTCTGATTAAAGTCTGCAGTTTTCTTTGTTCACACCCATTCCCTGAGATAACTCTCTCAGCAATGCAACTTGCAGAATTCTCTTTGGAAGGAATTGAATGTATCAGCTACGGTCGTAGAAGAACAGGTCTCGACACTCGCCTATCTACCAATGTATTTTGCTTGACCCCCTTGTTGTTTGGCTGCAGTTCGTCAAGTTACCGAAAATTTTGTACTTTTTGGCGCTGTAATCCTAGCGGTTAGACGCAAACTCCGCACACTTTATTCCATTGTTAACATTATAAAGTAAATAAAGATTTCTGGAGCCATGATTTAAAATTGTGAGCGAAGAAAGTATTTCATAAATTAATAAGAAATACTTTTTGATAAATTGTTTATCTTAGTGGGAAGAAAGTGGGCGGAGTTTGAGTCCGACCGCCCTAACTGCAGCTCCAATAAAACACAATATTCTCGGTAACTTGGTGAACTGCAGCCAAACAACAAGGGGGACAAGTTTTCAGGTGAGTGTACAGACCTGTTCTTCTACGGCCGTGGTATCAGCACAAACTGAGTCACTGACTTTCTTTTTTGGTAACTTTTTTCAGAACCTGTTTTACCATTTACTGGTACTGTTGTGCAGTTTCTTACAGTGATTTTAAAGGTCTGAGGTTTGTAATTGTATTATAAACGAAAAATTATGTTAATCTACTTTCTTGTAATTTTTTTTAATAACTGAAACCTTGCATTTACATCTTGTCACCAACTAGAGCGAACAAACTGAAAACATTGTAAATTCGCATTTTATTTGTAGAGGGAATTCTTAACCTCCATTAAAATTCTCAACTTATAACTACAGAATTAGTAAATCCGTCACGTATGCCAGATGCTCATTAGGACTGTAAAAGTTACATTCATAAATACCGTAGGCAATATAGTGATACTCATTAATTATAACAAACTTTTTATCAAATCATTTCAACAAAACCACAATCAGTCACAAAAAATTGTTACAAAATGTGTGTTCCTGCAGACATTTAATAAAAATCTGTTTTGCAAATACTGTGTTGTTCATACATTTGTAATATATATTGTGTGTGTTAATTTTTAAAAAAAATAGTCTTATCGTACTGCTGAAATTAGCATACACGCAGTGACGAAGCGTGGTCGTGTACAAGGGAAGTGGTATTTGAACCGACTATACTCTATCGCGTGACTTAAACATGCCTGCTAATCAACACATTAACGGTTCCGCAGAAAACTTGAGTGGCGTATAATTATTGCTGAGTGCCACTTCCCTTGGAAAATTTTATATATATATATATATATATATATATATATATATATATATATATATATATATATATATATATATGCATACGCAGATAAAAATTAAGTTAACAATCATCAGACACGACTCAAGCCTGTGCGTTGTTCTCTATAATTATTTAGTCGTGTAACGATATTGCAATAATGATTATTATTTGTGAACACCATGCGTACAGGTAATCATAAGTAGGGCCCGATAATTTTCGCGAAAAGATTTTTGCCCCACTCTGTTTCAGTGCCTTACGTGCACACCTGCAGCTCAACTTCATCGCTATTGACAGCGTGTTTTTGTGTAGAGTCGTTATTCATTTGACTGTGCCAATCAGTACACGGATAACTGCCACACATCACTTCTGTGATTTGCGGGTTTAAACTCCACACGCTGGGTGTTACGGCATCCAATCACTGACCACAAAGCAGAGATGCAGGTGCGCAAATAAGACACTGAAACAAAGTGGTGCAAAAATCTTTTCGCGAAAACTACCGGGCCCTAATCATAAGTTATGACTGCCTGTCAATCACGTTGTTAAAGGCACGGAGTCAGCACAGCTATGTTTCCAATCTCCTACATCTTTTTCGTAGCACGTCAGTCGATATCATGCAGCAATATAAATGCTCGATACCATCAGCTTACGTCGCCTACCTTGAAAGGTTTTGCGCGTTAAGGGTTCAGAAACGGTGGAGTTAAAGTGCAATCTTGAAGCGAGCATCGAATGCATAATCGTCACAACAAACCAGACGCTGAAGTAGCGTGCGAAATTCCCGCTAATAAATTATTACTACGGGACTGTAAGCAGTGAGCATATAATTTTATTGGTGGAAAGTCTGTGGCATAGTTCAGTGAAATATAGTTATCTGGTAGAACATTTTCAAGTACGGCAGTTTGTTGTTTATTTAATGAGCGTGGTGTCTCAACAATGTAACGCCGTACTTGTCCGAAGTATGTTTACCTTTTGTTAACTTGTACAATGGTTACACGCGGAACAGTTAATCGTTTGAAGTGAATGGTAGGCGGCGGTTAACAGGATCTACGAGATGTGTGTCCTTTAAGTTGGCCTGCCAGGTCACCAGATATGTCAGTTATTGTTGGATTACTTTTTATCACGGTCTATGAACGTAAGGTCTTGACACTGACGAATAAAGTGTGACTCCTTTTTTGTCGCAGCGCTAGTGGTCTGTTGGTGGAATATAAGTCTTGTTTTGTCTTTGGCTTAGCAAAATTTCTCAACTTAAAATGTGTTGTTGTTATCGGAATTGCCTGAATTATAGAAGGGAAAAAAAAAATTGAAAATTCAGATATTGTATACGCAATTTTGTATTGGAGCACATTTTCAACCATAAAATTAAGTTTTCAATCTGTTACGTGTAGACACACATTGCAACGATTCTAGAATTTTGTAGGGCAGGAAAAAATAGATTTTGTTCGAATGTGTTTACTAAAACAATAGTGTTTGTTTTCTTTTCAGACGACTTAGATAAACAGTTCCACACACACATGCCAATGCATTTACGGATACGAATAATATATCTACAATACCAGCTTACCATATTAACATCATTTTATGTAAATAATTGTAAAAAATTGTAACATCGCCAGACGTTAACAAGGCAAATCTTCCATTAAATTACTGCTGGCGATCGGCAACAAAATGGGAGTCACTTTCTCTTGCTGGAGAGCATACGCAGTGTCAAGACCTCTTTCTCTTAGACCGTACTTTTTATCCATTAGTATAGCCAGGCGTATGTTCACTTAATTGTCTTTGCTGTTGCCGTTGTGATGTTACATGCCTGATTTTCGGACAAACCCGTATTGGATACGATGAAGCGACATTTGGAAACGCTGTCAGCTACCTGCTCAAAAGCTGACTGACCTATACGAGTGCAGGAGGAGGCATTGTGATATGTGAAACAAGATATTATCGCAATCTGTAAATTATGTGTTAAGGACTCCTCACATCAGCAGTCTATGGGTTGTTAGGTAGGGAACCAGTTGCCGAGGACTCTGCAAGGTTGTGTGCTAGTTGATGCTACAGCCATTGACACGCTGAGTACGACAACCGCGTGTTACTGAGTGGACAGTAGGTCTTGCTTGGCAATTAGTCTACGGTGCATTCATCAAAAGTGTACGGTTCCATTTGCGGTCAATATAACACGCTATACACGAGAACGACTAATTACTACCCGTATGTACTGTCGCCTAGATGCCGCAGTAGCCGAAGAGTCAGACCGCTTGTCTCCCACCTAGGCGAACCGGGTTAGATCCCCGGAGGGTTCAGACGTTGCCGCTGCACGGCAGGCTTTCTGGTGGAATTCTGCCTTTACTAGCCCTTCTTATTCAGTCGCTGCTCCACACTCATCTCACCACCTCCTCCATTATTCGGGCTGGACGGGTGACAGGCATGTCTCGCTAGTCGAGCAGTCGACTCAACCATCAACCAGGCCTTACATTGTGGCCTTGGCCGAAAGCGGGAATTCGTGGTGAATTCTCATTTGCATGTACTATCGTTATAGATTAAGGTTGACCGCGGGAAAACTTTACTGTTTGCTGGGTATCAACATACGTTCAACTTACCAGAAGATTACTGGCTTTCGCGTGCACGTGGAGTTGTTAACCTATCTGACTGAGGCAATAAGAATCCCGCTTTTGTAATTTTGATGCCTGTTATTGGTCTGCTGAAAGTTATGTTAAATCAGACGTATATCACGTAATCGTACGCGTTGCAAGAAACTACAGTGTTTTCGAGGGTATGTTGGCACAAAACATTTTAGCGATATATCACCATCTCTTAACAATCGTCTACCAATCTGTAATAGTTGATTCACTTTTAAAAAATGGTATAGAGATTTCCGTACCCAGCAACGACCTAACATTTTATATACTCAAGTACTGTATAGACTATTCATGGTAAAGCTGCATCCTCTTACGTATACATTGCCATGCGGCTTATAATGGCAGTCTATTACACCCCAATCGAATTTTAGTTCTCAAATAACAATCAAATACATTTATTGGCTGAGATACTTGTTGAAAAGTACTCATTTTACTATTAGTAGTCTATCGATAAAATAATGAATAAGACATCCATATGAAGGTAAGACCACAGACTAAATAGTAATACAGACGTGAAATGACGTGGCGGCTCGTTTGATATAGGCGAACTTGGCCGCTTATTGGCTGCCCGAGGCTGTAGACTCCAGCCCCGTGTCTGTTTGGCTCCTGCATGTTACTACAGGTTTCCTATTGGCCTGGCTGCCGACTAGCAGAGCAGCTGCCTCACGCTGATTGGCAGTAGGT
>PNEQ01009316.1:8580-23679 GCA_003012365.1 Medauroidea extradentata
CAAATAAAAGAAAACCATAAAATAAGCAGAGTATGCTTTAGTCAGCAAGATACATACACAACAAGAAATTCCAAAACGGAATCGATTCCGTTTTGGAATTTCTTGTTGTGTATGTATCTTGCTGACTAAAGCATACTCTGCTTATTTTATGGTTTTCTTTTATTTGTTTAGTTTTCTTTGACAGTCATTCAATTTGCAACGGAGTAGGTCCAAGAAACTGAATCTAGTCATGCACTCCCATTGCACAGTTCTTTCAAAGATCATATAATGTTATAATTAGAGTAATTATAATTAGTATGCACACTTAAAACACCGCTAATTGCAGCTAGTAAGTACATGTTTTATGTATTTGTACTAACATTTTATACTCTTATTTACGCGAGCGCAAAACAACGAGTGCAAGATACGTTCATTACCGTTGGGTTAATTGGACTGATGGAAAAAGTTGGTAGGAAAGGAGGGAGGGGGGGAGCAACTCTAGCCCCGGGTGGAGGAAAGCCTAGATCCGTCCCTGTTATTAAGAATACTAGAAAAATAACTTAATATGCGTTTATACATATTTCAATTTCTCCATTTATCTGTAAAGTTTATTTTATCACTACTGAGTCTGGCGAAAAATATGTGCTTTCTGGTCCTTTTTAGATGTCAAAATATTCGCGCAGTCATTTAAAAAACATGGGCGTGCATAATGCAACTTTATCTTCAATATTAGGTAATAGAATAACAGGGTCACCACTAAATGTCTCTTAGAGGTGAGTTGTTGGCGATAAGACTGCATGTCTTCTCAGTGACCAGCGCCTAGTCGCATGATGCCATGTCGTGTCGTCCTTACCGCACTAGTAGGATACGAATGCGCAAGGTGGCCACATCGAATAAACCAAGCTACATAATGGGATTATATATTTGGTGAAACGAAGAATATTTAATCGCAGTTAAGTACGGAGCTTACATTTTACACAAACCGAGAAAACGGAAAGTAGACCTAATTATGTACTGTAAATTTATGAGATTTTATATAACTGTAAATTTATGAGATTTTATGTAATATTTATGCGAGCAAGTTCTGACAAATTAATATAAATGTATTAAAGGAAAATATCTTAGGCGACTATTCGTCAGACGCTGTGATTACCTCCACGCCCCCTCCACGCTCTTCGGGGCTGACCAAGCATCCATCTACAACCTCACACTAGTTAATGAAGTCTCGGCGTCGCGTCTCCAGTGAGCACTAGCTCACAGTGACATAGTCAGAAGACTGTAAGTATTAACAGTTAGTTGTCAACTAAATAAATAACTTTTGCCGCAAAACAAGTTAACCATTATTTTTCAAGAAAATGGAAAGCATTCCGAAAGTTTATAAGGACTTCAAAAAAAAAAATTAAATACATTTTTATTATTTCGACTTGACTGCAAATTGTTGCCCTGCTTCATAATTTATACTGCGATAAAACTCATGTGTAAATTTCTGGATGTTATGTAATCCCAGTGTGTGTCTGTCTCAGGCGTTTAATTTTTTCTTTCTTATTTATGTTGTGCTGACATTGGCTGGTTACGTAGGTTAAGTAAGAAGTTAAGTTGCAAAAGTAATCATCTGATATTTTACTGATTTCACAGAAGAAACAATAAAAATGATTCATGATGTACCAACAATGATATGATAGAATTTGTAGTGTGGTGTTATGCCTTGCAGTCCCAAATACCTGTTTTAAGACTCCCAGCTTAATTAAAGGTGTAGAAATAGCTTAAATTTGTAAAATAAAATGCAGATTATGAGTGTTTTAACAGTATATGTCAGTAGAGTTGATTTGAAACTGTAATTGTACGTAGTAAGTATGATAAACGCCATGGGCACACAGAAATAACATTGATTATTGTTTACATTGCCAAGTTTAAATGGGAAACAATAACACAACTTCTTAAAAACCAATTCACGATCACATTATAAAAATTAAACAGCGCACTTAATGTCAAAAATTGGGCGATGTCCTGTGTGAAACATCACATATTTTGACAGCCTTATGCTGAAATAATAAAGCACAATCTTGCTGAATAATGAAAACGAAAAATTTTTACGTAATTAGTATGAAAATACAGCAATTACATCAAAAACCTAAAATCAATTTAAACAGTTAAATTACTATCAATCATTGGGATGTCTTCTTCCTTGTAAATGGCATTTATTCACATGTTGGACGTTTAGGAAGACAGCTTGATGAGTGTCTGAAACAAAACTTTCAATACAAATTAAAAACATAAAAATTGAAACAGAGAACATCAACAATCATTCAATCATTACTGCGTTTCATTTTTCCACAAGAAGCACATGTGAGGTTAGGGTATCACTATTGCATGCACAAATAATGGAAAACACCTTACCTTATTCGCTTTTTTATATTGCTCAGCCACTGTTTGGGGTCTCGTTTAGTTCTCCCTCTCCTGTGTTCTGCAGGTTGTTTACCAGATGAAGACTGACGCAATTCTTCTTCTCCATCCATCTCATTTGTGTGACCTCGGCTGTTACAGTAAACAATGATGTGAAAGCACACAAACACGTCAGCACTACCAACCGCTGCACTAAAATATCCTCACTGTATTTTATTCATCTATTGGATAATGCAAAATGTGTTGGTAAGCGCATAACTCAACAACGCCTGGACCAATTTGCCCATTTTTTTTTATTTTAATTTTTATTATTTTTTTTTAATGTTCGTTGAAGTTCAAAGATGGTTTTTACAGCGAGAAAAATTCGAATAATTGTCGGAAAAAAACCTTAAAAAAAGTAGAGTCAATTTGAGCTTTATTGCTATTGTTGTTTAAACAATGTAGGTATGTTCCTGTGATCGAGGCCTTAAGCATTCACTGAGGTATTGTATAAAGTTTGGGGTGTGGGAGGGGTGGGGTTACGGGTTCGTATCCCGTGCAAGACTTTGCGATGGGAATTACTATGACATCATACAAGCGTATTGCGCGCGCTCTTTACACTGTTATTGAGTACGCTAGCTGTTAAATGCCGGGCAGCTGTTTTGCGGTGGAAGCCGCAGCCGAGCAGCTGTTTTATAGAGAACTAAAGATGAATTAAAAAAAGAAGTTCTGCAATTAAAGTACGCTTAGCGCAGTGGACTGTACAAATCTGTTTGTATTTGATGTTTTAAAGATAAACAGTGAATATAGTATCACCATCAATTAACACGTAACTAAAAGTTAGTTACTCTTTTCTATAGTACACGCGGGCGAAGCCGCAAAGGGACAGCTAATGCTTTATGATATACAATATTCTTAGTATATAAACAGTTTTGCTGGTATTCCGACACGGGAACAGGCGACATATAACTGTCCATGTGAAAAACATGGATTTCCAAGAAAACTAACACTTAGCGACTGCCCTTGAGATTTATTTATCGACATAAAGTATAACAATTCGATTTCAATAGTCATCGTTAAGACAGGACAACGTCTGTCGGGTCAGCTAGTAAGAAAAATTTTCCATTGTAGCTGACAAGTTTTGATGCAATATATTGGTATTTCAGTGCTCGAACGTTGTAGATGATTACGGTTGGAAATAAACATCAGTACTGTATAAGATAAGTTTTGAAACCAAATGAGCCATCACATGATCAGTTTTCTAACCAGCTCGATACTTCACCACCCATCCTCTGTTTCCAAATATTGGACACAGTGTGGATATAGGCTAACTCGTTTTCTCTCAAATATGTAGATGATCAGTTTTGAAAATGTACTAACGTTTACCTAGTTTCTGAGTTCCAACATCTCACGGCTTTTCTGCCGATAAAACCTAAGAGCACTCTGCCCGAGAATTAATGCAACTGGAATATATGCAACTAACAAAAATATACATTTATTATTACTTACTACAGAGACTTATGAAAATAAGTAGAAATAAACTTTTTACAGGATTTAATTTCATGTTTATCATGGCTGTCTAGTTGTGTGCTTAATGTTACTGAAACTCTGCTGCCTGCCTTGCATGCTCCGGTATTTCGCCTCCTCCGAGGTAAATGTTGTCAGTACTCATGTGCTTATTTGCTTCCAGCGTTGCCAGGTGTACCAGAACTCTGGAACAACGTAACAGTGTTTTCCTTCCGGTAAAAAAAAATGTCTGAACTTGACAAAAATATAGCTTATGATGTATCTTAGGAGAACAGCTCTTCAGCTTCACCCTTAATTAAGAATTTTTTCTGTGAATAGTAACGGTAAAAATAATAGTCACTAGTATATTAGTAATGGTAAAGTTAATTTTATTACAAGCTTTACACACAAAAAAAATTATTTTGTACGAAGAAAACAAATACTGTTTTCACAGAAAACTATGTGTAGGAAAAAAATTAGTAAAACCATATAAATATTTTAACTTTCCTTTCATTTTCTCAAGATTTATTTACTGCAAGCTACACAATCTCAACCAAAAATGTCTCTGTTGTAAAGAAATTTTTTTCCGTGCAATGTTTGTATAATTAACATACGTATTTTAACTGTCATACTAGGATACAGTTTTTAAAGTACCCTGAATTGTTGCTTCTATGGATAACCCACACGGATGCAGAACAAATTTTTCAATTTCAGTGTGATAGTAAGCATTCTAAAGGAAGTAACATGTTTTTTTCTTTTCTTTCTACATTGTGGGAGAAAAAATCACTTGACTAACCAAACATTTAATATAAATGGAATACGAGTGTATACATATTTGGTACATAATAATGTGGTTTACTTCTATTTTTTGCTTGTTTTTACCATCGTCTTCATTGGTCTCTATGAGTATTACAGCATTACTTCCCCATAAATCTCTATTTACGTGTCATATACTAATGTTTCGGGTTCCATACGTATAAGTATTCGTTTTATATAATCGTAAGCTTGTTTGTGGTAGTTTGTGTACAAAATGGTTCAACAGACAAGTCAGTGTTGAGTATGGGCAGGACTTAGCATCGCACGTCTTGGAAGATGATCACGATACAGAACTAGACCTTGCTACATGAGAGACGTGCACTTCACCAGAAGTTATCACAACACACATGGCATATTCAGTGCATAATTTTGAGCAAATAGCAGCATTTAAATGTAGGTGCTAATTCCATTACAAACAAAGTAATTTGAAGAATTCGTAGTATGCATAACAAAGAACAACCCCTGAAGAAGTAATGTGATGGATTATCAGACTGAGTTGTTTACAGCTGACCAAAACACAACTTGCAGATAAACAACACCAGAGATTTAGTGAAGTACTGCAGACATACACCATTACAGTGCTATTTCGTTTCAGAAATCGTAGAGTAGACCAAGTAAAACAATTGAGGAAAACAAGTCATATTTGCTGTACTCAACAGATACATAAATAATAAAACCTAAAATATTGAAATTGTATCAAATCTCAGAAAAAAAGAGCAAAAATTTTGGGAGTTCAAAATAACAAAGCAGGAAAAAAAGCTAAGATAACTCAGGACCATGGACGTCGCAACCGACGGGACGGGGGACACCCCCCCCCGCCCAATAACCAATAATACGTATTTTCATGTCGTCTCCTCCAGTATATACAGCATGTTTCTTAAGGCCTCGTCTTTAGTTTTCTGGCAGTTTTAACACTTATATATCATCGTTTGTATATGCATTTTGCTGTTGCAATACACCAAACGGATTTTTAGATTTTTTACCTTGAAATATCACTATTTTTGTAGTCAAAATAAGCTAAACTGAAGCAAAATCATTTTTTGCTAGCAAACGGCACATTAGTTTAAGAAAACGCTCTGGCAAAATTATGTATCGTATGACTGTACACAGTCTCAAGTTTTTCAAAGCATTTGATTAAAAAAAATATTCGCGTTATTGGCAATTGTTTGAAATGTAAAGATGACCATGGCCTTAACTTATATTACAAACTTTGGGACATATTCTTTACCACAATTAGGTATATTTTCACAACGCAATCTTTTGTCTAGTGCAATTCGTAAGACAGAAATTCACATTTGAAAATTTAATTTTAATTGGTATTTTGGCAAAATGATGGAAACGACGAGGAGTTAAATTTAAATTCTGTGCACAGTGTTCAGTATTATTGAGATCTTCAACCCATCAAGAAGCCGCTCTTTAGATCTCTTCCATTCATGAAAATAACACAGTCATCTTGAGTAGAACTTCTGTGGCATTGGGTTTTGCAAATATTTCGTGTAAATTTTCTGAGCAGTACATACGAAGAAACATAACAGGTCCTCTTTTTGAAAATCACTAGAAATTCACCGTTTATAAGAAATAAATCTTTAAAATAATCAGATGATGCAGTGGCATCGTTAGCACACGAATTTGTGTTGCTTTTAAAGAACTTAAACGAAACATGCCAAAATTATGTGTTGTAGGCATGCCAGTGTACGGAGTTGCTTGAAAGTATGTTTGTTGAGGTTTACTTGGTTGAAATATATGACGTGGTTCTATGCAACTGTAGCACAGGATGCGTTTTTCAAAGTGCAAAAAGCATTTACAAGCATGCTGTGTGCAATTGCATTGCGGGTGTAGCAGTTTTTTCCTACATGCCAGGTACTGTATTGTTGGCACAAGGACACTAGAATGCATTTTATATTAAACTAGCAATGCGCCCGCGGCATTGCTTACGTGTATTACTCATAGCAGATAAAATTTACTTTAATTGAAAAAAAAAACTCTTTGTACACCAAACAGGTAGATCAGTCATCAAGTGTCAGAATGACAAACCTGCTAGTTGAGATAACTCTGCAGCAGGATAAGTAGGTATAGCTGTACACGCGAAAAGCAGTCTTAAGTTTGACCCAGCCACTAACAGCGACTTCGAATCACAGCAATTTTGACGCTATGGTGTAATTACAGGTTCTTTAATATAAAAGGACAATCAAATGAAATACCTAGTTTACGTGATATTAAGTCTAATTCCTCCCTCCCCCTTTTTTTCCAGTGCAACTTTTGGCGATGGTGCCACCATTAACATTTGTTTTTCAACATCTGTACTTGAAGTTAAGTGGCATGAGGGAGTTTTTACGGGATTATTTAATATAAACATATTTGGTGCTCCAACCTTGCGGTTAGTGAGGTGATATATGTTAGCTGATGATGTCCATAAACTTCAGTAGAAGGGAAATACATAATCAATTTTCACCATTTTTGAATGACTTCATCCAAATTGCACTAATTTCATCTGCCTTGCAGTTTTTGTGTATCAGACTTGAACGTTTGCACAACCTTTCAAGGTATTTGATCACTGTACTTCCCGAACAATAAACCGGAACCACAAACAACTGTGCCACATAACGTCGAAATTATTCATGAAAACTAATTTTAAGAATTTAATATTATTTTCCTAATCTCATAGAGGTTTTACAACATGTCTCAATAGAACTGTAGAATGAAACGCCTATCTAATTTATTTATCGCTGATCGTACTTGCTTTTCGGATTGTCTGCCTTTAAAGTATTCACAAACATAGTTTTCTTCTTAATTAAGTTATCGAAGGCTGCGGTTACATTGGAGACAAGCTTGGGCAAGTAAAATGGAAGCGCAAGCGTGGACAGGCTTGCCTGAAAGGCTCGCCTGGGGACACTAGGGGCAAGTAATAGCAAGCGCGAGTAAGCGCAAATAGTCTGTCACGATGGAATTGTCGAAAGATGAGGACATAGTTTTAGAAAATGGTGTTTTGAAGTATTTTATGATAGATGCAGAACAAATTAGAGAAGAATGGGTAAATGAATATTTCATGGACAGAGAGGAAGATGGAGAGTACCAACGAATTTTCCGCGACCTGCTGAAACAGCATGATAAGTTTTTTGATTATTTCAGGATGCTCCCTGAAACATTCCATTACATACTTGATAAGATAGCCCCGAAAATCGAGAAATATTTAAACTTCCGGATATGTGTTTGTCCAGAAGAGAAGCTTATGGTTACTCTGAGGTATGTTAATACAACAATAATTTACATAAGTCTACAAATTATATATTATATATACACATGTATATGTAATACATATATATATATATATATATATGCACCATAAAGTGAATATGGTCTAATAAGTATAGAAAATATCTAATATTAAGGAATAGGTGTGTTTTACATTAGTCAATATTCAAGAGAACCTTAAAGAGAACTTAAATATTTTTTTTGGTATGTTGGAAAATACTCTTTAACTGTCTCTGTGTTACAAGGCATGAGTTCTTGGTATTCATCAATAGTCTGCAAATTTGCTGACGTTGTAGGAACTCCTGATACTGCACTTAGGTTATAAATGTGCAATTGCTGTTGCATGGGAATTCATAGATTGTTGGTATTCATTTAAACTTGTTGTTTCGTAGGTTGTTGATGAACGAGATACGTCTGATAATACACTTGGTGATCTCTGGGCGAAATTCCCATGGGTAACTGGCCTGTTGTTGTGAATGAGCTTGTTCTTCTTCGATTAATATGTCCTGCAGCTTACGTCTAACATACAGTTTTCTATGGGGGGGGGGGGGAATTGCTCGCAAGGCAGGAAGGAGGCTCATTAAGAAATGATAATCAGCATCATCAGCTTGTTGTTGTGTCTGGTTCCTTTTCTCATATTGCGCAACCTTCCTTTCTTCCAACTTAACACTCTGTTTAAATTTTTTTAAATGTTGTTGGGCAGTTGAACTTCTGTTCTCCTGGTCAGATGCTGCTTGGTGTTTTGTTGTATGTGTTGGGTTGTCAATGTGTTGCTTGTAGGTTTCTGGAATCCCCTGGTGCATTAAAATTATCACTTATTCCACAGGTATGTTCTTCTAATTCCACTTCATCCACACTTCTATTTCCGTCTTGTTTCACCTGTGTTTTGAGAATCTTCCTGGGAAATTTGTCCATGGCCCATACTTCCCGATGTCACAAGAGGAGTGAACTGTTCTTGAAGGAATGACAAATCTTCGAAATAACGTCACTTTGATTTCCAATTGTCTCCAGCAGCTTGCCCAGTAGTCGTTCGTTTCCTGGCATGTTCCTTTCTATAATTTTCACGCAAAGCTTTCCATTCCTTCTTTGCATCATCACCTGTAAAACACCACGGTATTAAACAATGATATTTTACAATTTCTACTGACAAGGTAATCGCAGCAATACATCTCAACAATGCCACACTACAAGTGGGAACAATGGGACCATTCTGCCAAAGCGATCGAGGTTTGAATCCTGGTTGGACGACCGGTATTTTTGCATTTGGAATTCGTGACAGGAAAATACAATAGGTCTACGAGATTTCTCTGGGGTCAACAGTTTTCCCCACACTTCATTTCCGGGGGTCTTCTGTGTCCTTGATCGGTAAGGCGTCACGTCCGTTTGGCATCGGACTTTTAACCAAGCAGTAAGGTATCTAGTGGTTTGGAGTCCAATATAATAAAAAGATTCCTTCGCCTGGCCTAGCTATGTAAACCATGCGACGTAAAACCCTCATTTGGCATTATTATTTTTGCTTTATTTCCAGTGTCTCTCCATGTTCACCTGCCAACTGTTAACAGCCGTCAAAAAATGTAGCTCTTTACGACACTAAAAAAAATGATGACACTAGTCTCAGCAACCCTCGACCTCGACCGAGGCATCAGTGGTGCCAATTCCTCAGTCATAACCATTCGGTTCACAGTTGTGTTCGAATGACGAGTGAGTTCAGTTAGTATAGTGGAGTTAAATACGAACCGTTTAATTAATGAAGTTAGTAAAAGAAAAGCCATATTGTATACAAATTCTGAGTAGTACTAGAATAAAAATGTAAAACGGAATCAGTGGATAGAAGTGTATTGTACCCCAACTTTTAACAATGTGATGCTAAAGAAAAAATTATTACAGGTATGTTATGATAATTGTAGCTATACTGTAGTTAAAACTATATTAAAAATTTTAGCTTCTTCAAAGCTCTCAGCATGCATTTTACGTACCATACCTCTTGTTAAAAACATGTGGTGGATTAATACATATAGCCGTGTTATTGTAATAATTTTTAACAATGCACAGAATGCTTCGATGCATATGTTGGCGTATGTAATGCTTTTGATTGTATCATCAATAACGTCATTATTTGTTTTGGAATTATTAATATTTATAAAGAACAACAGCGTATTATGTGACATTATTAATAAACAAATATACATGATAACATATTTCATAACACACTCTAAGAAAACAATACATAGATAACCACAGAGTACAATATAAATGAGAACATAGCAGTCCATATATAAATACACGTAAGTGTATATTGTGATGCATTCATTTTGTAGCAATACGTCTGGTTGAATAAAACTACTAATGAGTAAATACTCTTGGTACGCAGGTTTCGTCGCGGGCGTATAGGTTGTTATCTTGCCAGAGAACTGAACCTACAGGACTGGAATAAATGTTAGCAAATGTATCTCTGTAAATAGGCCTATATTCTGATTTTCTGTCTCGTTCCAAAGCGCTGTTTTCCTCCTCTCCGCGGTCAAACAAACCATTAATTTCCAAAGTGTCTTGCAAGGGACACCATCCCTCTCGTGAACATACTTTCCGCGCGCCAGCTCTGAGTCCCTGGCGGGTATGTGGTTTTCGCCCGTAAATATATAAATTACACAACGAGGCCCAATAGCTTGAGACTCAGACGCTAGCCATAGTAACGTCGTAAGCTCGGACATGTCGGATACTGTCTTACTGTAGCGTACATGAAGTTTACGAAGACAGATGCATACACGCCAGGGACTCAGAGCTGGCGCGCGGACAGCAGTTGTGCA
This sequence comes from Medauroidea extradentata, assembly GCA_003012365.1. Lineage (NCBI taxonomy): Eukaryota > Metazoa > Arthropoda > Insecta > Phasmatodea > Phasmatidae > Medauroidea > Medauroidea extradentata. Next base: position 19,320 of record PNEQ01009316.1, read on the forward strand.
ATGCACAACAAGCTTTGATGACGGCAACACAGTTAGGATACTTCAAGTTTATCGGCCTGTGGAAATTTCTCCACTTGTTAGTGAGTACGCCAAACGTGCATGAAACTACGCTTCGAGCTGCAGACAGTCGATAGTTAAATATCTTTTACTTTCTGGTCAAGTTATGCCCTGGGTATGGACGCATGATGTGGACAGTTAAGCTGATAGCTTCATCAGCGACAAAACCATACGCCAGTGGATTCAAATCTGCTTGTACCTTTGCTGGTACAGGGATGCTTAATGAACCTTCTTCCAAAGTCTTGTAGAACGTTGAATTTCTGAATACAGTCGAGTCCGATTCCTTCCCAAACCCGACGTCGTTGTACAATAACATGCTATCTGCCACGGCCAACAAAACTATAGAGAAAAAGTGTTTATAGTTGTAACTCAATGATCCCGAATGTTCTGGTTTGACGATTCTCACATGCCTAACATCCATATCCTCCAAACTATGTGTGAAATGTTCGGCGGTTTGGCGCCAAAACACCTCAGTAAACTGCAGGAAGACGGAACTGACAACAATCCACAGCACACGACAAGTGTTTGGAATCATCAAACTTGCTGTGGTTACTCCAATCCTAAACATGTAGTGTAAGTTCGCATAAGAACTGCCGGATCCCCAATACCTATAACACAGATTGAAATGTTTTATTATCACACAGCTATACTTAATTTACTCTCGACAATATTTTATACCGGTTTTATGATGGTCGTGTAATTTGTACAATACCTTAATGTCCAACAGTTTCCGAAAATCCGTTATGTTATTCATTTTCAATGGAAATATTTTATAAATATTCATATATAGTTATATCAGTACTGTTAGTTTATAAAAGTTTTGAATAAATGGAGCTGCTTCTATGGCTGTTAACCACGAAGTTGAATGCTGTTGTGCAAAATGTTGTGTGAATATGGAACAGTGCTGGAAGGCAATGTTTTGAGAAACAGGAGATCCCCGAAAAAAAAAAAAAACATACCAAATAGCTAAATAACACGGCATGATTCTCACATACAATGATATCGCCTGACCTCATCGGGGACATAACCGAGGTAATGGGCGTAACTAGAAATAGTTTTGGAGGGGGTTTTGAACTGTAACTGAGACGGTAGTGTTAATTATATATTTCAAAGTTTTTCATTGCTTACACAGTTAAAAATTTATATATTTTTAACTTGTTACTATTTGCGTGCTTGTAAAACGTTTGAACAGAATTTAATTGAAAATAGAATGGATGCAAATATAAACTGTTAACGTTTCGAGGAGGAGAGAGGGAGTTGAACTTATGAAACCACCCTCTTGTGTACGTCCATGGCCAAGATGATCTGTGTAGGAAGCCGTGGCCCATAAATCCACTGCATGTATACGGTATGACAGTTGTGAACAGGATGGATCTAGGGGGGAAGGCAGGGGGGCAGAGGGTTAGAAGGTTAGAGGAGGCCTTGGTGGTCCCGAAAATTTTACTTGGGAATGAAATTCAAATAAGTGTAAAAATACAATATCTATGCTACCAATGATGAGATTTTTAATAGTTTTGTATTTTTATTAACATTGAACACTACTGTATACAGATGTCGGAAAATAAGGAGCAGAAAATGAAACCACGCATGGGTGTGGGTTTGGGTAGCAATTTAAGTTAAGAGGGCGTGATACATAATTCAACGCTAAAAGCATGCATCTATAACTGTATGTTTCTTGAAGCTAATTTGCGAAAATTAAACAATAGCAATACTAGACAATAGTTTTAGCCAACGTTTTAAACAAAATTGTTTCCATTGTTACGAACTCTTGAGGCACAATCTCTGACGCCGGAACCTCGTGCATTTACCTGCGGCGCAAGAGATCACGCGTAACGAATTAGTAATTCTGGATAAATATTTACTGATGAAGTTGACAAATACCATTATCTAGTATTGTCATTGAGTATTTTATCCATATTGGCTTTAAAAAAAAAAGCGTAGAAATCAATTGATGTTTTCAGCGTTTATTTATCTAAGACACACCCTTAAGTGCATGGTCTACCGCAATTTTCATCACAATTTTTTATTTTTTATCAGTACCAGATCTTTTTTTCTTATTTTAGACACAAAATGTGACTAAATTTGGCTCTTATGAAATTTTTTTATCTCTCATAGTTTTTGCGTAATGCCTTGTTAAAGTCATGTTTTGCATATTTCCGTTTTAACGACCACAATAAAACCAACTGATATACCAAACTCAAAAATCACAGTGGATAAAGACATTGCAGGCTACAATGTCATGCTCATAAAAATAAAGAGTATAACTTATTTGTATTTTTAAAAAATGCTGAAACTTAAAATAAAAATGTTAAAAATGCAATATCATTTTTAAAAATACAAATCATTTTTATTCTTTATTTTTATGAGGAAGACATTGTAGCCTGCAATGTCTTTACCCACTGTGATTTTTTGAGTATGGTACATAAGTTGGTTTTATGGTAGTCGTTAAAACGGAAATATGAAAAATATTACGTTAACAAGCCATTACGCGAAAACTATGAGAGATAAAAAAAAATTATGAGAGCCAATTTTTGTCACATTTTGTGTCTAAAACAAGAAAAAAATATCTGGTACAAATAAAAAATAATAAAATGGTGATGAAAACGCGCCCTAAGATACCAGTGTCGAACGGGTACGTCCGTGCGCCTGGTTTCGTGTATGCTTTTGTACTAATCATTCATGTATGTTTCCAGTGATAATGTGTGTTAATACTTTCCGTATTACTTTTGACAAACGCCCGACTGCTATGGAAATCCACGATTGGATTGCTACGTCGCTGCACGTCCGCGAGGATCAGCTGGAAGCGATACAACTAGATGGTCGACAACGTTGTGTGTTCCTGAAATTGGTTTCGCAACAGCTGTGTGACCACATCCTGCAGGACACCGGTGGAACGTCCCATCTCTACTCTGACAGCGGGGAGCGGACACTCGTCACCATTGAACCTGCGATCGACAACATCCGGCCAGTAAGAATCATTAACCTTCCCGTAGAACTTGACAACTCCAAACTCCTGTCACTTTTACAAAGACACGGTCGTGGGATCAGTCTTCAAGACGAATTCTGGGGCACAAAGTATAAGCTTCACGTCGAATCAGGGGTGCGCATTGCACGTACGGTTATTGACAAAGATATCCCCTCATACATAAACATTGACGGTGCATACAGCGTCGTAATATACCCCGGACAAGCACGAACATGCAGCTATTGTCTACAAGCTGGTCATGAACGGGTCTCATGCCCAACATTGCAGGCTAAGGACACGCGAAGTATACAAAGATGTGGGAAAGGCATGCTTCAGTCAGGTTGTCGCCGGCAGTGCATTCGTTGCACACTTTCCTGAGTCCGTTCCTGGTACCTTTGATTTAATAATTCGCCCAACACAACCTTCGCAAATGCCTCCAGGCGAATATATAACGACACAGGGTGGTTCACTTGGCGCGATACGTACAACGGACGTGCCGACGGGACATACTACCACACATCACGTTGACAAATTGGAGGACCAATGCGACAATGGCGGCCAAAATGTTTAAGTTATTTTTAGTACCGCAAATATGGTTGTAATGCCTGTAAATTTTAGTTTTGATTTTCATTATTTTTGCGATCACTACAATGGTTGCAGTCTTTCTTTCGTATAATGAATATCGTAGTATGTATGCAATATGTATTTTATTAGATGCATTGTTAATGACTACGTATTTATTTACATTGCATTGTTGACTTACCTAAGAATTATTGCCAACATATCTTGTGGAGAAGATGATAAGCCGCGGACCAAATCATGCCTATCTTTAATTGTCTCTTGGAATTTTGTCACTAGTTCATCAAACGATTTCACAGACATTCGAAAATAGTTGAAACATTTCCTACTATCGTCCCTTAATTTACCGAACAGGCTCCGGAATGCCTCATCTACGTATCTAGCCGAGTTGATAGGATGGACAGTCCATTTTCATTTACGTATTTTGTTTACAATATGTTTAAACGCTAAATAAATAATGCATGGATCCATATTTCACTCTCCTCACGAATGACGGGTAGTGGCAGCACTGATTACATCCACTCCGCGGCAGCCTGCTGTCAGATGAACGCGCGACACGAAACGGGGCGACTGAAAGTTTGCCCGTTGGACGGGCAGCCCATCAGGATTTTTCTGACAAGGCGTATTTGAAAAGAGACTGGAAAGGCAACCTTTCCAATTTCTACAAACCTGTTAATTTTCATGCATTAAAAATCCTGAAAGTTTGCCCAACTGGATGGGCAGCCCATCAGGATTTATTCTCGCAAGGCATATTTGCAA